>JAHZMZ010002343.1:0-18391 GCA_027743805.1 Lepidocyrtoides sp. E14 | reverse complement strand
GTTTGTCTTCGCTAGTCATGCCTAGCCACTTGAGTTCTTTTCTTTTTTCCT
This sequence comes from Lepidocyrtoides sp. E14, assembly GCA_027743805.1. Lineage (NCBI taxonomy): Eukaryota > Metazoa > Arthropoda > Collembola > Entomobryomorpha > Entomobryidae > Lepidocyrtoides > Lepidocyrtoides sp. E14. The sequence continues at coordinate 18,340 of JAHZMZ010002343.1, read as the reverse complement.
ATTTTCAGGATCCTGTTATTACATGAGATAATGAGCAATATTTCTTAGACGCAGAGAGTATTACTGTACTCAAGTGCACACTAAAACAGACAAAAATCGTACTTTTTTATATATATTTTTTTCCGCTTCTTTTTCATGGAATACCATAACGTTCGTTGAGTTGATGATGATGATGATCATGTCGATAAATGTGTGGTAGTGTTGGTATTTTGGGTGAGCAAGCAGATATTTATCTCATTTGCTGTAAATATATTTCACCAAGTGGAGCAAAGACAGCTTGCTGGACAAAGCTCACCACCCCATGTATCTCCTTTCTAATCTGATAGTGGACAGTAAAACACTATATCTGCCTTGTTCTCAACTGGTAGTAGTAGTAGTAGTAACAGTCACAAAACCAATTGGATGAGTTCATTCAGGAAGAAAAAGAGAACAAAAGGGCATTTGTATCACAGGATCATCATGTTCATCGTTGTCCTCGTCAGCTCACCCTCTCTCGCTCATTCGGTTGAAGAAGAAGAAGAAGAGCAGAAAAAAAACCTTTTCTTCCTCTTCCCACAGGTTTATTTCTCACTCTCCACGTTTTCTCTCTTTGCTTAACAGTGATCATTTAAGTATAAGAGAAGGCAAACATGTTCAAATGTATAAAGCAGGAATATACATGTTTTTTTATGTGTGTGTGTGAGATGTTACGCAGTGCATGAGAAGATAAAATAGGAAATTGGTAACTTTTTTCCTCTCTCCTGGTTTTTCTTGTTTCGCTAGACATAAGCCGTTTAGGAAGAAGAGAGATGAGATGATGGTGTCTTGCACTTCCTAATCTGACTATCGTCTTTTGCTTACTTTTTTTTGTTACAGTTTTTTTTCACCAGTTCCTGGTCAATATATAGTGCATAGTAGTGTTGTGTCCAAATGTACTTGTATTTTTACATCAGTAGAAAGAACAGGCAGTTTAAATTTGATATACCTACTACCTTCCAAATATGTTTGTTCCCAAGCATACATACATAATTGTTTGCTGCTGCTTCCTTGGTATATAGGAAATAGGGACAGTATCAAAATAAGATGTTACTTGGAGACTTCTTAAAGAAAATTTTACAGCCTACTTACACTTCTTCCGTCCATTTTGCTGTAGTCACCTTCATAAAGCTTACAGATCATTTCACACTTACATAATACCTATATGCACCTACCAACATTTATAAAGCATATAATGCGTAACCGTAACCATTATTTGATCAGTTTTATTCCACACAGAGCTGTATATTTTACTTGAGAACAGGACGACAAAAAAAAGACATTCTGTCGTCGTTGTTGTTGTCGTCGTCGTCCAAAGTCCTATACCAACCAACAGACCAGTTTTAAATTGAGAGGTAAATATCATCATTCTCATGATCATCATCATCATGCATTTTCTCTCTCTCTCTCTTCTCTCATCTCATTTTACTTGCTTCCTTTTTCCTTCTAATAATGTGCTCCCAAGGTTCGTTTATCTTCCATCCTCTCTCACTTCAAATACTCTAACAAGAAGGAAATAAAACCAGCAACATTAAGTTTTGCGCCACTCTGCTATCCAGAAACTCTATAAAAAACTGTCTTTTCATTTCACTCAAAGTATATATATATGCATTTACCTATTATGTATATACACAGTTAATGATGATGCGGACGATGACACAGGCCCAATGGAGAAGCACACAGCAATAACGGGAGTAGTTTTACTAGTGTGAAAAACTAATCCTAAACCCACCACGACAACCTTAAAAATGTACATGCATACACTGCACTGGACAGTAATGGAATAAATGGCACCACCACCAATTCTCATCTCTTCTCTTCACACCACACACACAAGCACTCATTTATGCGACGCGACATCCTTCTTGTTCTTCTCATTTTCGCTTACACAACAGACTCAGCCAAAGTCCATTCTTTCTTGTTTGTTGTTTGTGTGTGTGTGAAGAAAGGAAAAGGGTGTGAAAAAAACGGGTGATTACTAACAAGTAAGAGTTAAAATCCCTGTAATACAGTCTCTCTTTCTGTCTGTATGTGTCTACTGGTGCTGTGATATGTGTCCCTCAATAGATCTTGAGTTACCAACAAACACCATAAAAAACATACACAGACATGCACAACACATACACAAAAGAAGAAAAAAGGTGAAGACGAAAAAAAAAACTCAAGAAAACAGAGATTAATAATGGATCAAAGGATTTGGAAACTGCATTGCATACTCTCACACTTTTTTTCCATAATATCGTTTATTCTCTCTTCTTCTGCATGGCTTTTGTATACATGATAGTAGTAGTGGGTGAGAGAATGCATTGTGTGGGCAATCGATATTATTATGTATGTAGATATGCGCGTTTTTTGGTGTACCACTATTCGACAAGCAGTATTACTACTACTAGTAGTAGTAGTTCTACTACTACAGCTGCAAGATTGGGACGTTTTTCTCTCCCACTCTCTTCAACTTCTAAATTTTCTCCATTTTTTTCATTCCTTTTCTCACTTTCTTTCTTCTCTTCCTCTTGTTTTCTGCTTTGTTTTGTAAACGATGAAGTTAGTAGAATTGAAAAAAACGAGACAAGAGAAAGGAAAAAGTGAGATGCTGTTTTTTTTCTGTTGGCAGCGTACCCAAAACATAAAAATCGAGCAGTTAGAGAAAAGTTTAGTTGTGAGTTAAGCAAGTAAGTTTCTGGAAAAGAAGAAGAAAAAAAAGAGTAGGAGGAGGATGAGGAGGTGGAGAATAGCAAGGGAAAAAAATGCTCACTATGATTCTGTGTGCTCTGCATACAAGACGAAGAAACAAAAAAAAATTTTTGAGAGAGAAAGATGTAAAGAAAATAAATGCAGTATTTCTACCACTGGTTTTTGCTGAATGGATGAAGCAATCAATGAATTGAATAGCGGAATGACTGCTGTTGGTTCTGGATAACTATTTTGCATAGTGTCCTATTCCATCTCTTCTCCTCAAATTGATTTTTTTGGAATTGGTACAAATTTCGTGGAACTGTTACATGGAAATTGTACGGGTCAGGTAAAAAAAGCGCATAATGATAATGATGATGATGATAATCAGTAGAGTATAAGCCGTGTAACAAAAATACAAATGAAAAAAGGACATTCTAGTTTGATATTGAATATATTCTTTCAAGTTGGATTACCATTACTATTGGTTTTCCTGTTTTTCTGTGATAATGGCTCTTTATCCTGGAATAATGGAGCTGTTAGATGCAATTGCATCATGGCCGGGGTAAAAAAAAGACATGGGTAAATGCACATGCATAAAAGAAACATAATAATAATAATAAAAAGAGATTCCATAATAATAATAATAAACTTATCGGATTGTCGAGTTGTTCAGAGAGATTGAGCGTGTTTGTGAAAGAGAGTGAGTTCATTGAAGGTAGATAGATTTTTATGGAGAGTAGGTTTGGGTCATGTATTGTTACTGTCATGGTAAAATTTCAAATAAATAACTCGTGTAAGAGAGAGAGAGAGAGAGAGAGGGAGAAAAGTATGAAGGAAAAAATTACTACAGTATGAATTGTACGTATGTTCATATCATACATGCATTCATCCTATGAAAAATGTTATTAGTTCGTTGGTTTTGTAATGTATAGTTTAACAGCATATATTACAAGTTGCATACAATGTAGAAAAAATGTCATGAAAAGGCAAGTATGGCCACTTGCACGTCACTCTGGAGTATGGGTGTTGATGAAGATGACGTAATTTCAATGAAACATGCAATCCAATATGTACACAAATGCACACATAATATATTTCGACGAGTATGTAGTATGTTTTATTATATGACCATTAAAATATCTGCAACAACGATACAGTAATAATAATGCACATGGAAAAAAATGGAAGGACGTGCTGGACAGACCCACCACCTTTATCATCACCACCGTCAAAATTTCAATACGACGAGAATCATGTTGATGATGATATTATTAGGTGCGTATGAAAGTGCTTTATGCTTCCTCCCTATTTTACTAAAATCATTTATAATGAAAAAAATCCATACTGGGTAAACTCATAAAATGTACTTTTTACACTTAAATGCACATTATGCACACACGAATATGTAGCACTTCCTTCAATACTGCTGTTGTGTATTTTGTCTTCTCTGGAAAAAAACAGTATTGTACCGTATTGTACGTTTATAAAATTGGAATGAGCGGATAGACAATGATAAAAGCTGTTTTTAATGGGAATTGAAACTGGAATAATAATAAACTACCATTGCTTACGAATATAGAGGGATGTACCTATGTACATTATGTGCGTCTATTCGAAACACCTTTTTTGTATTCTCAAGTGTTTGTTACTTTGTTTGTTTGTCATGCATCCTGTAACTTAATACTAGACCAAACATTAAAAATCGTTATTGTGTCACCTCAGCTGACAGACCGTATTTTTATGGCAAATATAACCAGCCTGAAATATTGTAGGAAGCATCCTGTTATTGCTATGATCATGGTTAGGATGATCACCATAGCTAGAGCTTTATCATATCATTATTATTATTATTATAATGACGATATGATATGATGACAGCAAGACACACATAATCTGTGTGCGAGTTTGAGTACACACAGAGAAAAAATATAAATGGGAGTTTTTGCTGAGTCATTTAGAAAAATAAAAGAAATGTGCCATTTGTCTGTCAGCAAGTTTCACCTTTTTTTTTACATTAACTAGGGAAAGAATTGTATGCATATTCATCATTGAAGTAAACTAACATAATATCAAGTTAAAGTATAATGATCGGTGAACTTTTGTTGCTGGCCTTGTGATATTTCTTTTTTGTGCTTTGCTGTGTGAGTTGTGTTAATGATCCATGCATTGCATGTATGTAGAAGCAATACTACTCTTTCAGGATTTTATTTTTGACAGATTTAGTAAATGAAAATAAAATGCACAATGTGCATGCAAGCAAGCTTATACTAGATAAGTGGCTACTGGATGAATGTATGCATTTCTATTCAGCATTTTGTATGCTTCAGCAGGCTGAGAAAAATGCAGTAGTATATTATTTTTACGGTTGCATGACATAACATCAGTTGTTATAATAACAATCAGTCAGTGAAGCGTATTATTGCACTTTTTCTTTCTTTTTTTCCATTTTATTTTTTTGTGTGGTTTGATTGCTATTTTTAGACCAACATGATCGTCATTCTCGACAGTGGCAACAAATAAGCAAGAAAAAGAGAGAAACTACGTGATATCATTATTACAGTGCGGCGCTGCTGTTACTACAACAGTACTTTTTTTACAAGTATTTATTATTATTAGTCCTTGAAGGATTTCACCAATAAAATGTGTTTTTGGCCTGAAAAAAAAGAGCAGCGAAGAGGAGGAAATACCGAAAATTTGAAACTTAGCACCAGCAATAGAGTTGAATCTAGACACACATCACGACAACGGCCTTAATTTATACGTATATTAGCTGTTTTCGACTTGTGTGCCGACCGACCGGCATCACGACGATCACCATCTTCTTCTTCTTCTTGGCGGTGCGGTGCGGTGGTGGTGGTAGTAGTAAAGTGGATTCTATTCTTGCCTGCGTTCGATTTATTTATAAATATAAAAACTATAATAAATAGTACATGGCTAAAACTACATACCTCGTTTTATTGTAATTTTTTTTTCTTCTTTTTTCTTTTTCTGGCCTAGCAGCGCTTAAGCTGGTTTGATTCGATACAGGATACTTTATGGGCTGACCATTGACCATCTGTACCTATGTGTCTTGTTTCGGTGTGAGTTATAGAAAAAGTAACGCCAGCCCATTTCACCAACAGCACGCACGAAACAAACAATAATATTCTTTTCTTATTTTTCTTTTTGTTGCCGTTTTTTTATTATTAAAGCAACTTAACCCATTCCCTCGTTTAACCATGGCTATCAGACTTTTGTTATAAGCTTTGGTGTTTTTCAGGGAAAAAATAGTAAAAAAAAATAAATGGCATTTTCAGTGCATTTTTTTATCCAAATGTAAATCGCTGCTGAGCGCGGCAGAGTGAGTTGATGACGGTGATGGTGTGGTTGTAGTAGTAGTAGTAGTGCAACGTTGTTGTACGTCTAAATAATAAAATAAAGCGTTATCGGCTTTGTTTATATAGCTATTCGTGATTTGAAATCATACCACAAACACGAAGTTACAAACAAGTGAACATAAATAAATAAATAATAAAAAGTAAATGCAGACAAATGGATGAAGGAAGACGTTGTACCTTTTTGGATTGCATTTTTAAATCTTTTTTTTTTGTAGGTGCATTCCTAATCCGCCAAGTAAAATAGAAAAATTAAAGAGTAAATGGACAAAAAGTGTATTAGGTTCAGTTATTTATTTAGGTAATTGTTCCCCAATAATGAAATGACTGTCAATTCTATATACGTGGCAGAAAGTGGCTTTTTGTATCCTGGATCCTATCAGCCTGTGTGTGTGTGTGGCAGGCAGAGGTATTACAGCTTATACACTTTATCGTGCAAACACTGGTTTTTCAGGGAGCAAAATAAATGAACATCATCGTCATCATGATGCCCAAGCCTCATGAAATTCTTTTCCTTTACATAACAGCAGTATTAGATAGCAACAACAATGACAAGATTAAAAATGCATGGTAAATAGCAATGCTTACAATGAATGTTGTGGTGAGAAAAAAAGCCAAAAATAATGAAGAAGAAGATCCAAACAAGTAGGTGGTAAAAGCACACAATATGCATACAGTGTCTCCTCCAGAAGGACAAACACCTTGATGACATTTTTGTGTGTGGGCTACTTGCTAACGACGCAATAATAAAACAAGTTTGTTGCCTAAAACTGTAGATAATAACAATAATAGTAAATGCTACAAAGAAAAAAAACATGTCTTTTTTTTAGAATTTCAAATGATTTTACATGCTTCCATGACTATGATGACGCTTTTACATTATATCGTATTAAATTGTATCGTACTAAGCTCATTTTTCACCTTTTTTGTCACATTTGTAAATGTTTTAATAGCAGTGTAAAAATAACAATAATAATAATAATACAACAAGGAAAATGCCACCACCGTTACGCACTTAGTTATGGCTACATTATTTTCATGTTTTATTTATACTTTTGCCGTTACAAGTACTACTTCCACTACTGCTTCTGTTGTTGCTCCCTTTGCTGTTTTGTTTATTGTTGTTCTATGCCTTTTTTTTATGGTAGAGAATAGTCTTAAAAATTCCAAATTCCATTATTCATGTCATCACTGTTTTACAAGTACAAGTACTATTTCAACTAGTCCTTCAATAAAAATGGCAAATTACACCAGTTTGCACTCTACGATCTGTTTTCCCATTCTATTATGCGTATTTATTCCAAATGCCTATTGTTGCTCTGGAGAAACAGCAAAAGTACATAAATATATCGATGGAGGGTGAGAACTGAAACCATAAAAAGGATTTTTCCTCTTATATTTTTTTATAACTGCGACTACTACTGTTGTCAACAAACTGGTGAAAAAAGAATGACGTCGATGGGATATATGTAGGAGGAATAATGGTATAGTAGTATGGTATGCTGGTTGGTTGCTGCCAGTGAACCAAAACTAAAAGCATTTGTTTACGTTTCATCATCATCATTCACAGTAGCCATAAACAAAATTATCTCGTTTGCTTGCTGGAGAAAAGATGGCATATTGTAGCTTGCTTGGTTTGTGGCGTTTATAGACCCTGCGATGATGATGATGATAATGGCAATGCGTCCTTGTTACTGGTATTGCAACTGTTTGTGTCCATACAGTGGCCAATGACAAACAACTCAACGTCGTCGTCGCCGTCATCATCACCAACCACAGAGAAGAATTAAATTAGTAGAATAATGAGAAAGACGACTGGTGACGATGATGATAATATTAACCGTCTTTTTCTCTCAACTACAATTAAAGTGTTTCGTTAGATCCATCGAAAAGTTGTAGTTGAAGAGGGCATAGTGGTAATAATAATAATAATAATAATTGCAATGTTTACACTACCGTATTGTAAGTGTGTGAGTGTGCTCAAAGAGAAGATTTTCAAAACCTGCCATTATAGCTCGTCGTGAATTGGCACAGAGAGAGAGAGAGAGGAGAAAGAGAATTGAAACGGCGTCTGTCGTCTCTCCTCACACTACTCTCTTTCTGTTTTCCGTTTGATAGCACATTTATTTCAAGAATTAAAAGGAATTTTCCCTTTTTCTGCCTTGCTTTTCGCTTAAAGTTGTTTGTGTTGTTGTGTCAGTAGTCAGTTAGCTTTCTATTTCAATGACAAAATTATCACGTTTTTGGGCAGATGACGGGAACTACTTAAATGAAAGTTTGCTTTTGGTTATCAGTAAGTAACTAACGCTGCTGTTTTGTTGCTGTTGTTGTCGCGCTGCTACTCAGAAAGCAAATTTATTTGTGTACCTGATGGCTATATATTTAATTTAGAAGAGGATTCAGCTGGATGGATGAGGATGAAGCCTTTTGGTCGGTTGGATGCTCTACGCAAATAAATGAAATAAATATACATATTACATCTCTTCGTCTCTCTCTCTCCCTTATTTGTTTTATATGTTTTGCAGCAAATAAATTGAGGATTTTCGTTGGTAATGCTTTATTAAGGGTACAAGAGCGTAAGGAGGACAAAATGTAAGAATGATTTCTGCTTTACATCTACAAACAAAAAAAAAACACGCTTATTTAGAAAATCTTTCCTTTCTGTGTATGTCCTGTAGCAAACGAGACTAAGTAAAATGTAGAATATCGTCAATGTTTAGACGTAGATAAAGATCAAACGAGTTGGTAGAAACAGTTAATGCATCGGCTACCAAGATGATGATGATGATGATCATCATCATCATCTTTAATCCCATCGTCACTGTGCTACTGCCTCAGGAATTGCTGAGAAGAGGAAGAAAACGGTTGAAAATGTTTTATTTCTTCTTCTTCTGCAAGAAATCTAACAGCTTCATACTTCTACCATCACTGATGAGCACCTACTTTGCCTTGTTTTAATAGAAGTAACATGTCTCAAATCTTTTGCTCTTTTTCGTTATGTTCTTTTCACTTATTTGCTAATAAGTAGATGTGAGAAGAAGAAGAAGAAGAAGTAAAGTGAGCAGGCAGTTCAGACGTTCATAAAATATACATATCCACATAGCAACCTTCCCTTCCTTCTCCTCCTCCTCCGCCTTGTCGTTTTCATCATCATCTCAATCTCATCTTAAAAAGAAAATATTTTGGCGAGATGAATCTTTCTCGCTCTCTCTCTCTCTCTCTCTATCTATCTCTCTCTCTCTGACTAGCTCGTTACTTCTCTGTAGTGATAAAGGTAGTCCAAATAAAACATTTTTAGTTGCTCTTTTTAGTTTCTACATTATCACCACACTTACTTTTCATCTAAAACTACTCTATTACTCCTACTACTACTACTACTATCACTACCACCACTGCCATCATCATCCTCCTTTTCTACTTCTCGTATTTCACAATAACAGTAAAATACAGCAAAAAAGTCCATAAAATTCTCAACCAGACCAGAAGAAAAAGACTAATGGCAAACTAGCATCTCTCTCTCTCTTTGTGTCTCTATTCCTTTAGTCAAGGGAATCTAAAACGAAGCGTGGAAAGGGAATGGGATGCAAGGGGAAGAAAAAAATATAAAAGAGTTGTGAAACAATCCTTTAAGTAATTAAGTTCTAGTTACTACTTTACGACGTTACGTCCTCGTCGACGTCGTGCGCGCACACAACAGATACATAAAATACTTATGCATATAGGTACATACATAAATACATCTACCATACCTGTCTCTATGCATATTACTTTGGCAAGTTGCAATCCCATTTTAGATTTGGGCAATTTACTGTTTTTCTGTCTGTCCATTTCATTTCTATTTTGGTTTATTTTTCCCACTGGGATGCTTTTTAACAGACCTCTTGATAAACTTGTCTTTCATGCTCAATTCCCTTTCATTTAAAATTTAATAGGAAATCCTTCGAATCCTACATTGATTTGAATAAATATTATGACATTCGTTTCCGTCACTTTTATAGATTGGCTATAAAATAGTTTTCAAAAAACTCGTATTCAGCTAGCGTAGCATATAGCTTTGGTAAACTAATAATAACAAAAAAGTAAAGATGATATCATTAACACATGGGTTTACTTAAAAACTGCCATGCCAAAAAGATGTAAGGGAATAAATTGTCTTCTCGTCTTTTTTTTTCCTCGCTACATCAGCATCGTAAATGACACAATATTTTAGCCATTTTTTTGCAAAAAAAAAATATTCTCAAGTTTCATTTCGGCAGTAAAGTTGTACCAAGTAGTATTAATACAATCCCACCATCATTATCATCATCATCAGTTTCAAAAGTTGTTACGTACAGCAGCTTTCATAATATTCATAATACTTGCATGTCGTATTTCTTCATCCGGTATGATAAGTAGTAGTAGTAGTCGCTACCAATATTTATTTTCAAGTAAAATGAGCAGTAAAAACATAACACAACTTCACTTTATTACTATTATTACTACTACTACACTGCAAAAAAAACTAAGGGGATGGGATAAGACAAAAGCAGAAAACTGTCATCTGCCTGTCATACCGAATCATGCTTGAAGAAAAATGAATAAAGTTTTAGTAAAATACGTGAGCATTTTTTATGCCATCATTGTCATTATATTATGATCATTATCATCACCAGAACAACGACACAAGTGACGATGGAACGAAACAGAGAAAGTGTTGGCAAATTTTTTGTTTAAAAAACTGTCTTGACAAAAACATCATTTTATATTTTTTACATGCTATTATTATCATAATCCATACAATTACTATTACTATACATGGCTGTTATACTACACTGATTTTTTCCCTCCCATTTGCAATCAGCATACCGTAGTAGTTTTGAATGAGTGAGAGAATGAAAATGAATTGAAGCATTGAAAGTGAAAAAAGAATGATGTGTAAAAGTGTGATTATGTTGTAACCACACTGAAAACATTAATTATTGACAATACCAGTTGAATAGCTTGTTTTATGAGAAAAAGAATAATAATACGAATATGGTTTTTGTGTTTAGTTTTATTATTGACATTATGCTGATTTCTTAAGTTTTTCTTTCTTCTTAACGAACTTGTCTATAGTTTTCTCTATTCTGTTGTGGGATGTCCCTTTTTGTTTCTTCAAAAAAATGACAATGGGAGGATAGGTAAGGAAATGCTGCTCACTGTTAATTATTTTTATTATTATGCGAACTCATTGATGATGACGATGGATGACCAAATGAATAAGATCGTAATGATGGGAAGAATAGAAGAGGGAGGATGACGAAAACAAGGTAATAATGTATAGTACCACACTACTAAAGCTGTTTCTGTTGCTACTACTTGCTTCTGATTACTAGAATGACAATAATGATAATATTAAAATTAATGCAACGGCCTAATTATCTACCACAACGAAAGCAACATCATCACTTTCGAAAAATAGCATGTGCATACCTACCAATGTGCTTTGTTGATGATGATGATGATGTGACGATGATGACGATTATGAAAGGGATTCTCTCTAGACCACGTGCAAGAAAACAACTGTACTTAAATGTCATGATTGCATTGATTGCTGATCTGCTTTTTTCTTTGCAGTTTGACTTGCATTTAATTTTCCTAATGTAGATTCACTTGGTTTATCATAATGAATATTAATGACTGGAGGTGCTTTCTTGTTAATTTTCAATGCTAGCAAATTTACCAACTTGCCAACTAACAAACCTTGTAGTAGTAGTAGTAGTAGTAGTAATAATAATAATACAATTGCAGTCAGTCGCGGTGGTAATGCGGTGAAGCAACATTTACACACTCACCACCACCACCTCCACCACCATCAAAACCATTTCATGTGGTTGAGTAGGATGACATAATCAAGAATGAAACAAAAGAAAGACAACAACAAAAAAAAGTAAAATGATTAGGACGAACGACGACGAGGATGATTATGTTGATGAAGCTACTGATGATGAGAAACTTGTTTCATATTCATTCACAAGCTCATTCCTCGTACTACTAAGGTAGCACAAGTAGCATACCTACATACCTAAATCCAACCGTAAAAGCTGCAAGGGATGCCAAAGGAAAGAGAAATACGAAGAAGAAAAAAATAAGAAACGATTATCATTATCATTCGTCGTCATCATCTTCTTCATCAGAATTGGTGGTGGTGGCAGTAGTGGCGGTGATGGTATCTATGATTATGTGTGTATTTTATTTTGATTTTGCTTACCTGCTTGTCATATATCCTGTTTTAGTTGGCTCAAGACGCCAAGGTGTCTTTCCTTCTGAGGATATCTGCAAGTCACACAAAAGTGAATTTTCTATGAAAAAAAATGCACACCCGTGAAGACATTGTATATTTATTTACTTTACAAACTACATTATCTTTATTGTAAAAAATTTTTTTTCTGGCTTCTTCTAGACCCATTTGTTGCTTTTCATACACGCAGCAAAGCAGTATATACTCGTATCTTTTTTGTTTATTACTCTATGCATGTCAATTTCCGGATTAGCAACTTGAGTAATGACCATCATCTTCATCTCATGATCATGTTGACAGAGAAAAGGATAAAGATGACATTGATACATTTATGTGGTTTTGGTGCAATAGTAATAATAATAATAATGCTTACAATTATCTACAAACAAACTTGCATCCCCATAATATTTTTACCACCACTGTACAGTGGTAGCACCGACACTAGCAATTATGCATGCTAGCTAACCACTAGGTTATGGGTAGAGTTTTTTTGTGTGTAGGCGAGGTGATCAGATTACATTTTTTCGGCAGCAGAAAAGCAAACAAATAATCCAAAAGAAAAAAAAACTGCTGCTGATTGTGCAAAGAAAAGGAGAAAAAGCATAATCGTAACTTTTTTTCCAGCAGAGAAGGAATAATGATCATCCGATAATAATGAATGGAGCAGATCAAAAAAATAGGAGAAGGAGAAACACAACAGAAAATGTGGATTTTTTTCTACGTCGTAAAACGTTATTTTCTTTGCTTCATTCATGACAAAAGAAATAATGCTCAATAATACGCTGAGGTGATGGTGGATTGGGTGCAATGCTACATAGCAGATATGTTTTATTTATTCTCGTTCAGTTTTACTCTCCTTTTTTCCAGCTTAATTCCTTTGAGATGAGAAGGACCACATGCTATCTCATCTCTCTTTTTTCTTGACGACAATTTTTATAGGATTACAAAAGATTAGCTGTAGGATAAGCTGGATTTACTTGAGGGAAATGTTTGCACATTTAACTAAACCACACACAAAGTTATATTATTATTATGCATATAAAAATGTATAAAATTTATGTATGGGTAGGTAGCTAGCTGTATAAGAGCGAGAAAAGGTGCACACTGACGCTTTTCGTCGTCGAAAAGGAAATCACCTTCTACATGCCCTATTTTGTGACAATAATCTGCTCCCTTGGGAATACTGGTCATTATGTACGCATCTTGCTGGAAACGGAGCGAGCGACACTCCAGCCAAACCAATAGTAGTATAGCAAAGCCCTCATAGTGTATACCTAATTTACCTAGCCCATTTATTATTATTACCTACGGTTGTGGTAGTATGAAGCAGCCGAACATATAGGAAAACGATAGTGTTATTTTGGTAGTTGACCTAGCTGGGTGACGGTGTTTGTAGAAGAAGAAGGTAAGGTAAGAATGTTTGTACGTGAGTGTCTGTGAACAGGAGCAAACCAACTTTTTTTGGCAGAAATAAAAAGTAAAGATTTCTTTTTTTCTCCTTCCTCTTCTTTTCTTCAAATGATGACTCTTGTGATCATCATACCGTATGTTTCTATGCATTTACATTATATATTATGTAAACGTATGCAATGCAAGTAGGTGTTTCATGTAGATAGCAATGTAAGGAAGTAGTATTCTCTCGAAATCTAATTTATACACTCTGATATCCCGTTAAACTGTCTCGGCCTTAATTGCTGCTCCCACAGGATTTACAAGAGTGTCAGAAGGAAAACCTACTTTTTTCAAAATACTGTCTTTTCTGCAACTTTTTGTTCACACAGACGAAACTGACAACCTTGTGTGAAAAAAAAAATACTTGTATGTTTCTTGTGCAGAAAAAAGACGAAAGGCAAAGGGAAAAGAAGGAGACAGTGTGAGAGTTACAGTTTTAGTTTGTTTGCTCCCATATACGCATCAGTTATGATGGCAGCAGCAGCATCAGTAGTTCTACTTTTTACGTGTACTTTACTGTTTTTTTTCGCGCTGGAACTTTTCCATGTATCATACATACTTTAGTACCTACACTACACTAGTTACACAGTCTCCTCATGAGAGAGAGAGAGAGAACAGAGTAGAGTAGACATGCATGATATGATTCTTTTTTGGTTTTGTTGGTTCGTGTGCTGTCCTTATTCTTCCTTTCTTTTCCTTTCTTTCTCGTTTTATTTTATTTAAAAACATGTTGGAAAACTCTTGAAAATGAACACGACAACGACGACCCAGAAAGAAGGAAAGGCGCAGTACTAAAAACAAGGGCCTTTGCCTGCTTCCTTTCCTTTTTTTCTTCCAACTACTACTACTACTGCCACTACTTTGCCAATTGTCACTGTAAAAGGGCAATGAAAACGACACCATGGGAACAAGTTGAAGTAGCAGCAGTAAAAAGAATAAGAGTGAGAAAAAAGTGGAGAATAAGGAGAAAAATGAGAAAAAACGGTTATCGATTTTTTTAGCAATGGAATCATAGTCCAAGTTCCTCTTTTTTTATTCTTCTTGTACATCTTTTGCAAGTCTGGTGCTCTTACTATTGAGAAATATGTAGCTACATGCATACACCATCTTCGATATATCTACCCTTATTTACTATTAGGTTGACTAAGGTTGACGTTATTGTTTTTCTACCCAGTAGAACTGAACCTTACAATTTTTGTCCTTTCTTTTAGTCCCTCTGGAGGCCGTGACAATTAAATGACCTGATGTTGAGTTGAAAGAAAAGGAACGCTCGCTCACAAAACGATCGTCCACCAGCACCAGTAGCCTAAAACTAAGTACATAACGGAAGGAAGAGAAAAGCAATGGTAGCAGCAGCAGTAGAAGAAGAAGCAATAGTGGCGTCAGACCAAGACCAACGTGCCTCCAACCAATTCACAAGACAACAAACGATTCTCATCCCACGACTACATACTTCTGTTTCCTTACTTATGACCCATGCTCATATTCCATTAAACCACTTTATAGTCCTAGTAATCATTATTATGTATGTATATTTTATTTCATGTCGTCACTTTTTTTCTTCTTCTACTTTACGCACTCTTTTTCTTATTTCCATAAGGAGATATATTTTCCCAGTTTTTAGTCTGTCATTGATATTTTACTACCATCTTTCCTATAACTTTGAACGACTTGTTTCTTTAAGAACATCCATGAAGAGAAAAGTGGACGTTTTTGTATGTAGAAGTGTGAAGAATAGAAAAGCATGAATTCAAAAAAAACTATATAAATATGTATGTATATAAAAAGCTGCTCCTGTCACCACCGCTCTACATTTTCTTATTGCTTTTTGCTCTCCGGTTAGAAATCTTAGTCTCCTTTCAAAGTTGTTCGGAATCTTTTTTTTTTACTTAAAGTTGGGAAAATTTATACCAACATACAATCCAAAGAGAGAGAGAGTTCGTGAAAGCACCATGTACGTTTCTCCTCATTTCCTGTACTCTGTGTGAAGAGTGCACACACACACGTATTTTACAATCGCTTGCTTGCTTGCTGCTTCTTTCATTTTCCACAAAGTTTTTCTCACTATTTCTTTTCACTGAAGTCTATTCCCTGAGAATCTTTCGCTCTTTTTTGTTTCACAAGAAAAAAAAATCTATTAAGATATTTCATCGGTGGCAGAGGAATCGGAGATATGCTCTCAAAAACTATGTAACTCCAAGTCAAAGGGAAAAGGACGGGAAAAAAATAAATGGAAACGGAAATACTGTATGCTCGCCAATACACACACAGCGCGAGCTGCTGGATCTTGTCTTGATTCCATTTATTGCAATTGCATTTCTATTACTTTACTAAGCATACATTTTAAAATATTAGATAGTAACATGAAAGACGACAGCAAACTAAATTTGATGATGATGCGACATGCATTTATTTTTCGTACTTCACACGTATGAAAGCAAAGAATTGTCATGATAGTTATCTAAAAAACTTTAACATACATACATCACATGCCTTAATATGATTTGAATCTGTTTCAATTTAAATTTCATATTTTTCTCTCATGAATGGGTCACTATTATGCAAGCAAGCAGTCGACATATTTTTTTTACAATAGTGTATTTACAAACATGCAAATTACCAAACCCTTTCGTCAATTTATTCATTTCAATTTCTACAAACCTATGGACTGCTCAACAACAACGAGCTAATCAATAATTCATACTTTTTTCAGCTCAATTCAACTGATTATTCACGGTGATTACCTTTTCAACTCTGATCTCTTCATTGTCCTAATATCATTATATTGTATTGTAATATACTCGACTCGATTGAAAAAAACCCTACCTTTCAATACACCACAGTATAATGTAGTCAGAGAGGAAGAAAGTGTGTGTGAGGTGTTATGATGACGATGGGACTCAAAATTTTTTGAAAATACTTTACCAATGCACTTTGATGCAATCACGATCGTCATCTATGATCCGATACCACTTTATTATAGAAATACTATATCATATCTCAATCCTCGTTTTAAATGGGTTAAAAAAGAACTCCCTTTTTTGTCTTGAGTGCTGCTGCCCCTCTTCACAATAATAATAACAATATAATATAGAGAGCCATGAGAGTGTAATGGAGATACAATACACAATTTTTTGCAATCACATACCAACTAATAATAAGAATAATGATAGAGTATAAAGCCTTTGATGATTTTCATCCAAGTGTGGAAGAATTTTACAGACAGGGCAATAAATCAATCCACTTCTACGTATATGGTATATAAAATAATATTATGTATATATTTTTATAAAGGGGAAAAAGACACTGGCATTACTGCAGTTCAACGTACCATTGAATCAAACAATTTCTTATATTTTCGTAAAAGAATGAAACGAAGGAAGATGGAGAAGGGTGCTGCTGCTGATGCTGCTTTGTGTAAAATAGGTAGGAAGGAAATGTAAAAAAATATATATATGTATATATGGAGAGGGAATAATATTGTACAAAAATCTATTTATATCACTGAATTGACTTTTTGTCAGGAATGTAGGGAAAGAGCAAGCTTGTGACACCTTACACAAAAAAGATCTATAATAATTTTTTTTTTCGTCTTCATCTTTTTGTAACATTCAAAGTTCTCAAAGACTGTGTGCTCTCTTCTCTCTCTATTCTACTTTTAGACAAATGGGTAAAATGGAAAAGACAATTCTTCTTTGTCGTTGCGTCCTGCTCTTTGAAAATAGAAATGGAAATGGAAAAAAAGTAGATCAAAAATATCCACGATGAAGATGATGTACTAGTAAGTACATAGTTTGTATAGTAGTTGCAGCATATTCTCGTAAAAAAACATCGTCATAGGTATTATGCACTTATTGGCTTATTACTATTATGGACTATGACTTGTTAGTCGTTGGTCATTTTTTTGGCTCCATTTATATCCCATCTCCTTCTAAACGTAAACATGTGTCCCTCACATTCATTCATTCAATTCCCTCGACTACTCGAGTCTCAGCATACCTATGTTTTATGTGTTTTAGCTAACCCATACTATTATAAATAGGGATATAATGTCGGATAATATTATTACAGTTACATTTATCCAATTTCCATCACGTCGCCAATGTCCAGTAGCACCACTTTCATATTTTTAGTTAACAACACCAGGGTTATCAAACTGAAAGTATTCATGTTCACGGTAGTACCACTGTACCGTTATTGCTACCATTATTAGTATTACGCTGGCATATTAAGTTATATATTTTATTTCGTATTGGTGCATGCATACAGTAAGTAGTAGTACACTATTATGCTATTATTGTTATTAGCCTCTCTTTTTTTCACTATTACTATATTGGCTGCGTTTCTTTCACGTCGTTATTGTAAGTTGCGAGTATTAGCGCAATTTCGTGTATAGTATACTCATGAAAAAAAAATCCTTTAAGTGTGTAGTGTGTAGTGCAAAACGCATTTTTCTAATAAATATTGAAGAGGAACGGTTCTGGTCTTTGCTCTTATGCCCTTTTACTTTTGCTGCTGCTGCTTCTTCTTCTCTCAAGAAAAAAAAATGCCTAGTGACTGGCCT
>JAHZMZ010002342.1:0-11728 GCA_027743805.1 Lepidocyrtoides sp. E14 | reverse complement strand
TTTGACGTTTAAACGGTGTATTGCGCATCCATTATCCATCCAAAAGATATAAGTAATAAAGTTACCTCTGTCATTTGAAAGAAACATAAGGAAGGAGACTTTGAAAGTTGACATTGACATGCTATGTACGTTGCAGTTTTTTTGAAAAAATTCGTCAGTGCTGAATGTGTTATTTGAATTTGCAAATCACAATTAATTGTCAGTACATGTTCGTTTTTCATTTACTGGTTACTGTGTTATTTTTTTCTCGCTTATCCATTTTCTTGTCTTGTGTTTTCAACTGTGGTTGTGAGTAATATACTTTTATGATTACTAATGTTGATTTTTTTCTCTGTCCTGGGCCATCTGATACTATAATTCAATGCCTAGCAATTTTGAATCATAAAGAGCTATGAATTTTTACACTATTTTAATGGTGCGTAGTATTTACGATTAAACAAAAATGGCACGTACATGTATCAGTACCAACCAAGTATATAATATGGTGTGTATCGGGAATAATGCATTTTGCGCATGATTTAAGGTAAATTATACTGTTGAATGTAAGAAAGTAGACTTTAACTACTTTACATGAGTGTTAGGCAAACAACAAATTTTGTTGAACAAAATGGTTGGAAGGTGGTGTTATGAATTTTGAAGATCTACTTAACCGTATTAACATGTACTGTATAGTGTACATAGAAATGGGAAATGGAATGGAGCATTCAGCACGAAGCACATTGTACAAACAAGCAACAAACTCAGCACAGTCGGGACTCCTAAAATCGTTTGAATGGGTTTGCTATTTTAATTGCTAATTTCCAGGTTTTCTTACTCCTACCTTGTCTGTGACAATATCTGATAATCTACCTTTCTCTATGGGTGAGTATTTCTATAGGCTTGTGGGTTGCTTGCTTTTTGCTTCTCTTTCAATCAGTATTCACAGCACAGCACTACAAAATAAGTTTACATCTTTTCTGTGTGAATTTGGAATTCAGACAATTGAATGAACATTCATTCATAATTTTTTTGATGCAGTAAGCAATACCACTTTGCGCTACAGCACACATTGTTACTGACTTTTCCTTCAAGAATAAAAAATGCTAATAATCTCAAATTAACAAAGTGCCTCTCTATGTTGAAATGTATTTGAACATAAATAATCAAAATGTAGATCTTATATGTGTATGTATATATGTAGATGGCTTCAGTTTAGACAATCTTTAGTGTATGTAATACCTATTTTTATCACATGAATCGCGTCATTATTATGATTCATGATAAGAATTATTCTTCCAGCTTTATCGTATCTGTAAAAAATAATTTCATCTTATGACATGATCAACTTTGACAGATTCTGACTCGTTTTGGATGCCTAACTATTTTTACAATACACACTTTTCATACATTTCATCCGAGTAAATGCTCACAATATATATGCAGTATACTGTAATAATAAATTGTCAGTTTTATAATAATATGCAAGTTTCCCTTAGGAGTTACACCTTCTTGATACGACCCACTTGCTTCGAAGTATAAATTTGAAACACAAACATGCACACCAAAACCAGTAAAAAGTTTTTAGTATTTAAACCTTTCCCAAAAATCACTGTCGCATTAAACAGGTACAGCAGAGCTGCAACACGCGTAAATGTATATATAAAGTAGACTATAGAACGTATTTGTTTTGAAAGTCAAAATGCAACAATAGTTAACAAATCACTAAAACATTGGGAATTCAATTTTACTAGTTCATCGAGCTCAACGAGAAGAGTTGGACAGTGTCCTGCATTTGCTGGAAAGATTGCTGATGCTGCTTCCTGATCTTTTGCATTGTCGATGGCAGCTTCATTCCATGTCTCGACTTATGGCAAAACTTAATCATCCTGCAAATTCCCTTCGGTTACGTCGGGAAGCTATCAGGTATCAAGAATCTACATATACATACTTGCACGTAATCATTTCCACAACAAACTTTGATTATCGTCAACTAACGTTAACCCGTAACTTTTGCAGACTCTTCATCATGTGGTATCAGTGCCTTGGGACAGCAGCTCCTGCATACGTCCACGCAATGTTTGCTTCATTAGTACCTGGCCTTGGAGCTACCCAAACTTGGCCCCCACCGTCAGATCCTTCGATTGGAATAGCTCCTTTCGAAATTACGCCAGTTTTGGTTGCAAGCCCGGGCGAAAGACAACCTGAGGATCTTTCTTCTCATTTTATGGAGCTTTTATTGGATTTTATAGTATCGCAAGCACCTCGGCTACATTGGAATGAAGGCAGTCCAATGTGGGCGAAAAGTATAGAATTTTTGTACGAGAGATTTAAAGAGTATTACTTACCTAGGATATTTGGGGAATTTAAAACTGTCACTGATATCTACAAACCCAACTTGGGTATGGAGTACCAATCACTCATCTGATATATCACAGTTACAATGAAATCCATTAATCCATATTGCTTAAAATGTGAATTTAACAAATTTTTATAGAGCTTCCAGAGCCTAGAAAATGCGCAGATCTTTCCAATAACCCCATTTTCGCTTGCCAAGTGGTCTTTGTGAAATGGTTAGCTAATTATGCTCATTCTGTTTATCGATCAATGGAACTGACATCAGCCCCTGCATAGTAAGTTATCAAAGCTACGTACTAACCATGAATTTTGAATATTGCTGGCTGTTTACATTTTTTTTACACATAATGTGATTTAATTTGTGTAGTTGGAGTAATTCCAATATGCAACCCGTATTAAACCACCATCATTCCGATGATGCTAGAAATCAGTCAACCCCTCCATCGTCCCTGTCAGGGATGTCAGGTGATAGGGATTCAATCACGTCTTATTCTAGTGTTCACAAGTAAATCGTTTTTTACAGATTAATCAAGTAATGAACAATGCTGGTGTATTCTAAAAAAATTGCTAACTTAATATGTTTGGTTTGAAAAGTGATATTGATGCAAATGTCATTGCGAAGGACGTTATTTTGGGCAGCAGAGAAAATATCAACTTTCTTCATGAAGTATTTCGAAGAGCTTTGCTGATGAACTTTGTCCATACTGTAGCAATAAGAAGAGTAATCTGTGTGTATAAAGATTGGATACAAATGAATGTATGAAGGAATTGAAATAATTTCAGTTTTATGACTGCAATAAAGCATTATTTTTTTTCAGCCACCACAGTTTTCTCTAAAAAAAACTTTTTCTAACTAGGTGCCTGAATTACCTGTCTTTATGTTGGAACCAGATGACCCTAATGAAGACGAGGCCACAGCCAAAGAGCGTTTGGAAGCACCAAAGAATAGATTGCGGACGGATTCCTATTGCGGGGCTTTGGGAATCAATGCCAACAATAACCGGGAGGAATACCTCTCTTTCTTGAGAGCTGGGGCTCAGAAAGTGCTACAAGTGTTTTTCTGTAATTCTGCCGCAGTATTTCTCCTCTTCCAAATTCCAAAACACGAGGCTGCCGTTCATTTGTTGGAGGAACAAGTAGATGTTTGCAAAAGGGTTTTGAACATTTATCGATATGCTGTAATGAATACTAGAATGGAAGCCAAAACCTGGTAATTATCTCTCCGAGCTTCTGATTACTGCATATGTATAAAAATGCATAATGTGTTAGTTAACTGCGTTACTAATAATCTTCTGTCTGCTGCTGTAGGGAACAACTTTTGGTTGTGTTGCTGCATGTAACGTCAAAAGTACTTGACGTAAATCAGCCGCATTGTGGATTAAAACACCCTGATACGTTAGGATCCAAGTTGGCATCAGCTTTGTTCCAAACCTTGATTGTTAGCTGGGTGAAAGCTAGCTTAAATGTACCCATTACAATTGAATTGTGGGACCAACTGCAGGGAGTACTTTCCCAATTAACGTTCTGTGATGAGTTAATTACTGAATGGGCGGTAAGTTATCTATAGACTAATAATTTTATGCAAGAGTATCGTAATGTGTGTTTCAAATGTCTTTTTATTCCGGATGCCTTTTATGCCTTTGCTTCACAGAAAACAATGGAAACTTTAACTAGAGTGCTTTCAAGACATGTATATAATCTCGATTTGGCAAATTTACCACTGGACCGACTGACAGAACAAAAGTCAAAAAAGCGGCGGGGTGGTGGAAGCGGCAATCAGCCCTCTGCAGTTACAAAGGAAGCTGTGAAAAGAATTACAGAGGGACCGTTGCGTAAGTGTTCCCTCATCCGTTTTTGTCCGAATCCGAATTTACCTCAAGAATCGAATATATATGAATATGTAACAGAGTCGTTAACACTTTTCACACAGCCAACTCAATGTCTCATCGGACGAGAAATTTGAGTTCAGGTGCTTCTTCGTCAGACAGGAAATCATTGGTTTTCTCTCCCTTAACTCCACATCCCACCAAAAAGTTAGTTTTGCGCAGGAGCATGAGCGAAGGAAACTTACTATCAATTCTTAAAAATACTGGGAAATCCAAAGGAATATCACAAATTAAAGAGCATCCATCAGTTGGACTGTCCAGAGCAGATGAATACAATGACCCCTATATAGTGCCTGAAAATAGACTGCGAAAAAGGTCTCGCTCTGCAGATTCGATTCGCAAATTTATTTCCCATTTTGGCAATTTCGGTCAGACAGGAGGAATACATTCAGATTGGGCGGAGGTGTCGTCTTCTAATACAAGTTTGGAGAATACCTCAACAATTCATATTGACGGGGATAACAACAGTTTAGGTAAAGTTAATAGTGCTGTTCATATTAAATCCTCGTACTTTGCTAACCGTGAAACCAATTTTAAACTTTTTAGATTGTAATATGGAAGTTGTGTCTAAATCCGCTGAAGCCAAAGGTGTAATAGCTGGAGGTCCAGTGAAAGGCTGGCTTCCCAGTGTTGCTGCAATTTTGTGGAGAAGAATGCTGGGAATCTTGGGAAATGTGAATGACTTTACAAATCCTAAAACCCATGCTCATTTTTTCCAAGTTTTGACGGATATTTGGACAACGCTGTTGAAGGTAATATACTATTTGTTTACTCACTTCTTTTTCCCTTTACCAACTATGTAGATAATCTCATTTTCATCATTATTAGATACGACAAAATCAGGGAATCAGTCTAGATAATTTGTCTACGCCAAAACCACCCGAGCTTAGCCCTCCGCTGCCTTTGTTTTCACCTTGGTGCTTCCAGGTAATAAGTAGTNCTCTTTTTCCCGTTACCAACTATGTAGATAATCTCATTTTCATTATTAGATACGACAAAATCAGGGAATCAGTCTAGATAATTTGTCTACGCCAAAACCACCCGAGCTTAGCCCTCCGCTGCCTTTGTTTTCACCTTGGTGCTTCCAGGTAATAAGTAGTGTCCATATACATGATTATGTGTTTGAATACCTTGGTCTCACTGTGAATGGTTTTCTACAGGCTCTTGAGCTTTCTGATGAATTCTACAGAGGAAAAATCTTTGCCACCGCCCTTTTATGTGATACTACGATGAATCATCAAGACATTCCTTTTACACAAGAATATCTGAGTAAATTTTACGGATCGCTACATAAAATTGTTATATCAAATCAGCAGGTCAGTGTCATGCTTGCTTTAAATGTGAATCTTTTATTGCGGAAGGAATCGTACTAAATGATGTAATGTTGATACACAGGAAGTAATCAATGAGATTGTTAAACGATGCGGCTGTAAATTTGTTTCCAAAATGCTTCCCGGATTTTCTGTATTATTGCTGGACTTTTGCCAAGCGGCCCATTCTGTTCTTACGACGGACGATCTCAAGAAGGCTCCCAGGATGGAGGCAGCAACAATTTTAGGAACCGTGCTTGCAATATCAGAAGTTTGCAAAAGCTTGCAAATTTTGAAGCCAAATTCACCTACTTTTCAGCTTATTCAGCCTCCACAGTCAGTCAAGGTAAGTTAATCTGAACCTCTTTTGGGTACAAAATCACATGGATGCAAAATTATTTGAATAGAATAGTATTACGTAAGTGTGCATTATTTTCTAGGATGTTGCATTGACTTGCCTTATACACTTTTCAAAAGTTGAGCAAACATCAAACGCCCGTGCAATTTGTTTGCAGTCGCTGACCATTTTTATTTGCAAAGAATTAACGGATCTACGAAATTTTGGCGTTCCTCCTAATCAGCGTGATGAAGCGGACTTGAATAACAGAGTTTCTATCGTGTTCTCTTTATTGTTAGCATCTATCAGGGTAAAAATTGTTCCAGAATACCTTCATTTGTCATTAATTTATAGGGCATAATTTTTCAACTTTCTCTTTTCATTTCGATACAACAAATTTTTAGGTGGCGAATAGAAGTATTGCTCTTGTTGCGTCAGACCTTTTGCTTTTATTAGCAGACTTTGCCAACGAAATATCGAGTGGTTTCCCTTACCTGATACCAAAAATAGTTCTGGGTCTAAAATGGAGTCTTCAGCAAGCACTTCCATTGAAAAATTCTGGTTGGACCTCGGGAAAACCAGTAGAAACAGAGAAACGTCTGCTGATATCTCTCATGTTAACGCTTGGTGAATGGTGTATGAGGTTGCCAGTTGAATCCTTGACGTGTTCACATGACCAGGGAAAGTCATCGTTGCTAACATCAATATTTGAAGTTCTTCACATGGTGTCAGTGGGCTATCAATCTCCTGGAGAAAATAATAATGTGAACTTGACGAGTTTAGAGGACTTTGACCCCAGCATTCCCTTTGATGACTTACAAGTAGTAATCTACCAAATTTAAAACAAAATTAGGAACATTCAGCGTATCATATGTCTGGTATTTTCCTTGTTGTTTTTAGAATGGCGATCCTACCTTAAGGAGCTTAGGAAAAGAAAATGTGTTCGTCCGCTCAGAAAGTACAAATTCTTCTTCACAAGATATCGAAACTGTCCGACTTGCAGCACGATCGGTAAAGTGCTTTTCAAACATAAAATAAAGTAAAATGCTTACGTGTCCAGTAAATATTTCTTACGTCAACCTATTTGACATTTTTAGTTGCTTCTTCACATGTTGACCCAAATTGGCCATTTTCCCATGTCAAACGGTGCTGCCCGTTGTGGATCCATTGTATCGGAAAATGATGATTTGCCTGGTCTTACGTCAGAGTTGGATGAACTGAATGCTTACGTATTTTCGTTACCAAATATCCAGGTACAAGCATTCCTGTTGCATTGGCTTGAGGCCAAGTGCATGAGTAGATTTATGTTCGTTGTCTAAAGTAGCCGTTTTCATAATATGTATTTTGAATATTTCACAGTTGTTTGCGTTGAACAATAATACGCTTCTTTCCATTGTCGAGTTACCTGCACAAGATGGACTTCAAGGAGGTGTAGTTCCTGGATTCGTGGTGTCTCCAACGTTAGTTAGAATAATTTTAAGAGACTTAAGTGGAAAGGCGTCTTGGGATGTTGCTCATCTGTATTCACCGCCATTTTCCCAAGGTATATAAACTACAGTTTTTTTATTCAACATCTTTATCACTCGTTTATGAACTGACTTTATTGGTGAATTTTCAGATGACGAGGTCCCCATTATGGCATCTTTTTCTCAACAACCAGATGACCTCTTTTCTGGTATGACAGGAACGTTTCTACCACAAATGGGACCTCGGCTAACTCTTCGACGTCGTCCTACGGGATTGCTTCCAACTTGTGAAAATTCAGCTGATGATTTGGATAATTTAGATGATGTTCGTTTTGTTCATTTTTTATGCAACGTTAGACCCAGAGTAGTGGTAAATTTCAATGTATCTTTAATTTTTAGCTACTCCAATATATTGGGCACACCAGTCCTGAATGCCTCTTGAGAGTTGGCGAGTCATTGACTTCACCGTGGGATCCTCCTCCGTCCTTGACGCAGGATTCGGAAGATGATGTTGTGGCAGCTGTTGTAAATCAAAGAAACATGGAAATGGAATTCTTGATGAAATTTGATTGCGACTCAACGTAAGACAGTTGAAATGTTCAATTTATGTTGGGTGAAGTGAAATCATCTACTTGAATCAATTTATCCGTGTTTCAGAATGAGAGCTTTGCCAGTATCATTGGAAGCGGAATCAGAAATCGATGCAACTAGCGAGCACGAAGAGAGACTTTCTTCCTTAGCTGCCTCAACAAAAAGCATCATGTGTGGCTCCAGTTTTATGCTCAGTCGACGATTGTTCAGTCATCTCGGACTCACAGGATGGGAAAAACGGTCATCAGTGGATTTACTTCAAAAGGACGAAAAGTTGTTACGAGAGCTGAAGCATCTTGATAACCAGGTACGCATCTTAATCACACTTTATGAATGTAATGGCAAAAATCAAACTGATTTTTTAACACATAATGATCAAATTCTTATTTATATGCAGAAATGCCGTGAAACGCACAAAATTGCCGTTATTTATGTTGCTGAAGGTCAAGAAGACAAAAGCTCCATCCTTTCCAACACGGGCGGGAGTGAGGCATACGAAGATTTTGTTGCAGGTGAACGAAAGTGAAGTTTTACTGTGAGAGTCGAGTGCAAAATGTATTACATAAAATAACTGACATTCTAATGCTTGCTATTATTAGGTTTGGGATGGGAAGTGGAGTTGGAAAGTCATTCAGGTTTTATGGGTGGACTGCAGCGCAACAAAAGCTCAGGCGAAACTGCGCCATATTATGCTACATCGTTTACTGAAGCTATTTTTCATGTGGCAACTCGTATGCCTTCAAGCTCTGAAGAAAGTTTACTCCAAAAGGTATGGATGGATTAGTATGTTTTAAAGGCAGATTGTGCTCCTGTAAGAAATCAAGCCCAAAGGCCAAAATATTTCACAATTGACGATTTACTTCCTTTGAAATTTGCAGACACGGGTAACTGCGCATGGAATAGAACAGTAATGTAGAAGTATCATTTGAACATAATGACATGAGTAAATTGTGCCAAACTACGTATGTATGCAGGTACCTTACTTTGGACCCTTGTTCAATGAGTCGGTCGTTGAGAAGGATGTATTGGCTGTGTTAGTTCGCGCAACAGCAATAAACGCATCTAGAGCGAGACGATCTTCCTTGCAGTATTTCGAACACCAGTATGTATTTTGTTGCTATCAATATGGTTGTGTCCGTAATTTTTATGACATGGCATCTGTAATAAAATCATTTTAATTCATCATCTAATCCTGTAGCTTTGAAGAAAGGGGCAAGTCCTTGTCCACCATCATCAGAAACCACAAGTCTAGAACAACATTTGAAACCTTTACTGCTAATGTATTTTCACCTGTACTTCCACTTCCGTCATTTCAAACTGGGCATAATAATAGGGCGTCAGGTAATAATAATTACGTCTTACTAATGTTATGTGTAGACTATATTGTAAAAAAAACTTTGTCGGAGATGTGATTGAAATTCGTTTTTTTCATCGCCGTCACAGGAACAAGTTTCACATCATCGACGAGAACGACAGCTTCGACCGTGACTGCCAATTCTGCACAATCCAATCAATTAACTACAGCATTACAATTGGAGTCTTCTGTTCCGTCATCAGTTCCACTTCGTAATAAGATTCCATTCCATGATGCCACGTTCTCTCCTCCGGGTAAGCATGTGGAAGTAGATACAACAATTAGCTTTATTAAAGCAATTTAATATCAATATTTACAATACCTGACTTTATTAAATAACCTTACACAATGTTTATTTATTGATAAAAAATTTTATTTCGTAATATTTTTTATCATTAGGCTAGTAGGCAAGTTAATTTAGGCATGATTGCGTTTAGTTCAGATTACTAACTGAAGCAAAAAATTATTTTTGGTAGCAAAGTAAATTTGTCGTAGTAAATTAAAAACTATGTAGCAAATCTTCTCAAAGTTATGCAAGTAATGTTGTTTTGCAATTATATTCCAGAAAAGAGGAGATTGTTTCCAAAAAGATTTAGTATTGTGCCTAAAAAGTAATCTTCAAAAATGTGATATGCATCAAGACTGACTTCCTTCCGTGCATGCGGATCTCTGGATCTCTTTAAATTTGGAAATATATAGATTATTGTTCTAACGTAGATGTATTCTCCCTTTTCATGTAAAATGGTGGTTTCTGTGCAATTGTCCTTGTCTAATTTGTCTTTTTGTTTTATTTCTTTTTTATGTCACATGTTCAATGTGGTTGTTACCCTGTGCCCTTGTGCTTGGTCCATTTGTCTTGTGATATTCATCCTCACCCGACAATCCCCCCGAACACCATTAACAATAACTCGTCTTTTTCACTTCTATTATTTGTGTGCCAAATAAACTATAAGAAGCTCGGCCTGTGAGATGCAACAGCAGTGGAGAATCGCCTTCCGTGTCGCAGTCATCGACTCCACCTATTCCACCTAAACGATTGTCTGTAAAGCTTGGTGGTGGGTTAAAGCCTAATAAACCTCATACACCTCCGTCAAGTCCTTCTACAAACAGAGTTCATTCACAACTAACAGGAAGACATTAAATTTTTGCAAATATTATTTGCGACTAGTCCCTCCTTGTGTTACGTTCAAATCACCTTTGAATTGAAGACTTAAACACAATCTTTTCATTACTTTGCATTCGAACGAGAAGTAACAAAATCCGGAA
Organism: Lepidocyrtoides sp. E14; assembly: GCA_027743805.1. Classification (NCBI taxonomy): domain Eukaryota; kingdom Metazoa; phylum Arthropoda; class Collembola; order Entomobryomorpha; family Entomobryidae; genus Lepidocyrtoides; species Lepidocyrtoides sp. E14. Next base: position 1,184 of record JAHZMZ010002342.1, on the reverse strand, counting down.
TTTTAGACCGTAGTCAAGTTTAAGGCACAATTTTTAATCCTTTTTACGTGATCTTTCAATTGGTTTGTTTGATTAATGGCCTGAAATTTACCTCGTCTGTAATTGAGATGACTTGGTTTCCCAGCTTTAAATGTTAACCAAAAACGTACAGTGTCCAGTATTTATTTGTGTTGGTGCTAATTTGTATTTATTTAATTTGTTGTTGATATCTATGTATGTATTTTCCTTTTCAACTTTTGGGTTTCCACAAAAGACTGACTGATGCTTTGGATTCTGTATCTTTTGTTCGGTCCGGTGATGTCGCCAAAAAAGATTCCATTCAAGTTGGATTGGTTTTTATTTGGGAATAATTTTAATCTCTATTGTGTTTCAAAGAAGTACTTACTGCTATCCGCAACATTGTACTTATCAAATTGTGAGTTGTATGTTAGTTTTGTTGTAAAATGAAAACGGGTTCCTATATTGTTTCCAGATAATCTACCAGTGATATTTTTCCTTTCCCAGTATGTATTATAAAGCTTATTATTATAAAAGAAAATAATTATTGCTTTCGTTCATTATATGTCACCATTCAACAAGATTTTTAGTTTAGTTCAATGTGTTGTGTGTAGAATATTTATTTAATTGGGAAAATGGTGCTAACAAGTAAGTTCAAATAATAGGGTGATTTATGTTAGAGAAAATAATGATTGTTTGTTTGTCATAACTCAAAACTTAAATTTAATTCATATAATATATCGATTTGCTGATCCAATTTGTCAATCAATTAAAGCTACATATAATGTGTACAACAATTTCTAATTTATGAGGAGCTAATATATTTATTGAAATTCATGTTCAAAAAATAGATTACGAGTTACATTTACCAAAAGTAATAAAATAAAGCATGCGCTGTTCTTTATTCTGATTTCATGGTTTTTAATATGCATAATAATAATAATTTTGCTCACTGAAAGGAAAGTGAAAGGTATGTTAAAATGTCATCCTAAGGACCCCGTAAGGAATCTAATTTCGGTACAAAAATGGACTATGCAAGCACTTCACAGAAATGCTTCTCATGCATGACACCTCCAAACTTCACACAGTTTTCAAAAAGCTACGTCCCCAAACCACATCAAAATTCAAAACCGGTCTTTTACCCTTCATTAATATCTCCGAATTCAAATTTGCAAAATTATCTTTTC
>JAHZMZ010002341.1:0-21148 GCA_027743805.1 Lepidocyrtoides sp. E14 | reverse complement strand
AGCTTCGTCACAGGGTAAATGGAAAAGAGCCTGATCAAAAGGTCAACCGCTGACAGGTTCTTACAGATCTGTACCACCTTCACGAGGTACCAAATGATTATTTTTAAATGTCTTTAAAAAGTCATAGCGACAAGTGACAACATCCAGAACTGATAAATCTGTTCTGATATTTGTACCCCCAATTTATCTGAAAAATTTGATACCCATACAGTTACTAACCTATGGCAGCTCTATAACAGCACGTTTATTCACTTCCCTTTGCGTTGGTCTCCCCTTATATTTATAGCTACAGCCGTAAGTTATATAACAGATTTGTGGATTTGATACCGTGTGTGCATGTGTGCATATCATTAGATGACGTTTGCTTTTAGTTTATCGTACCCTGCAACATAAAAAGCACAATTTGGAAAGAAAGCTTTATCCCCCAAAAAAATAAAAACGACAGTTTGGTAGTTGTCATTAAAAGATTACGTTCTTGTGTCTTATATTCTTATGTTAAGATGCATTAGTAACACCATCACCCTACCTATTCATAAAATACTCAATGGAGCATGCTATACTGCTGGTGGAATTTCCAAAAGTAGAATCAGCCAACCAAGAATTCCTCATGTTTGACTTGGAATGTTTTACTCGATGAAAAGTGAAGTTGAATAAAATCCAAGAGTTTAGTTTGAGTAATATTTTTTTTGTGTGCGTATTCTTTTAGTTCATATATTATGACAGTGAGAGGATGCTGATGATTGCGTTGAACAGTGCTTGTATATAATATGTAGGTATATCAACTATGCATAAATATACATCAGTACATGCATAATAAGCAACTTCATATAATAAACCATGTATAAATAAATAAGATACCTTTTTATTTCATTTTGTTGAATTCTCGAGATAAAGAAAAGCTTCTTGTTTTTGTTGTTGCTGTGACTTGCAAACACTACTTTTGGACAAACAAGCACTGTCACAATTAAATTTTTAATTAAAAACTCTTCTCTTGTCAACTAGCGAAGAAGCTGGGAAAGGAAAAACGAAACATCCTCATCACCACACCATGATTCTTCTTGCTTTTTGTATCCCTTTTTGTATCTTCCAGAAAAGGGTTTAAACATTACTAAGAAATAAAAAGCTAAACAGTGACAGAAAGAAAGAATGAATAAAAGTGAACAGATGTGAGAAGAGCGTATTTGTAATAATGTTCCTGTAGAGAAAATCTATCTCCTATCTTGTCATAACTTACTAGTCTTATAACCAATAAATTTGTATTTCTTACTTTTTTAAATCAAAACTTTCTTTACTTTTTAAGCAACTTTTTAATAAATAAAAGAAAGCTAGACGAAGGAGAGGCTATATTAATTTTCAAACAAGTTGTTTCGTCATATTAAAACAAACAAATATGTTTCACTGACTCATGTGTGTGTATGGTAGTAGCCATGTTAGACGTGAATTCTATTTACTCTATTGCAGCAACAATTTCCTTCATGTCGTCAATCAGCGAATCGTTCATTGACATGATAAACGAAGTTTCTCTCAATCGCCATGTCTGCTCATATATGTATATCTATAAAAATTGGAACATCAAAGTGACAATCAATAAAACATCAAATGTTTGGTCCGTTTTTCTTTTAAAAATTAAACTAGCTCGTTAGTTGCTTAGTTAGTTAGTAGTTAGTTACATACGTCGTCGATATAGTACTGACGCCATTATTACATCAAAGTTTTCAAGAAAATTTGCCTAGTAGATTTTATTTACAGAAGAAAAATGAAGAAGGAAATGAAAAATTAGACCATTTATGTTTCCAGTGATACAGTTGTGTATCCACTAGTGCGTAGATGGATTTGGCAAAATATGAAAGAAAAAACTTGTACTAGCATGAAAATATGTACGTATATTTTCCATTTGTAGGTTAATCTACTATGCTGCTGTTGATGAAGTTTAATGCAGTAAGTAGAAGTAATACAGACAGAGAAAGGAAAATATGGACAACGAGGAGGAATAATGAGGCAGTAAAAAGGAGGCAGTGAAACAAATCTACATCAAGATAAAAAAAAGCACAGCTCTATATTGGAATTAATGTGCGGAATATGCGAGAACGGCGGTAGAATTTCAACAGCTGAATCAATAAGATGAAACAAGTCTTTTTTATGGAAAACTATAATCATTAAGTAGAGTCAACAGCCTGGCAAAAAAAGGCCAAGTCAGGACACTTGCTATTTTCTGTGATAAAAGAAGAGGTTTTAATAATACGACAACATTGCAAAAGAAAAAACAGGGCAAAAGACACATGCCTAGTTTCAAACATTTTTGTCTATTTGTTTTGCTTTTTTTAAATTTGATTACATTTATATATCTGCTTAACACGTTGGAGCAGAAAATTAAGATCTGAAGCATACATGCAAAAGTGGAATTCTTAAACGCTCTATGTGAACTTTTATGAAAATCTAACGTGCTGCCATTTGGTATTGCTTTTAAAGATGCACGTAGAATTCTCTGAAAATCTGGACTTCTCTTTATGCATGCTTACATCTATGATCAAAACGCTACATTTTGGGATCTGAATACTTTACTACTGAAGACACGAAATTAATAAGAATAAATAATATTAAATGTTGAAGGTATGAAAATCGTGTTCAAAACAGAGAACATTATTTATTAATGTCTACTTTCTATATAAGAGCGAAACCCTAAAAGTCCAAGTTAATAATGCGGACTGATTCTTATTTATTTTAATATATTTAGCCTGTAGATCGCATTTCGTTTCCAAATATTCTTTATATTTGTAGTGTTTTTTCATCGAATTTTTGAAGCTGCCATAAAACTCATCCATTATTGAGCACATCGTAAAATATATTTTTTACTACACACAGATTTCTACTGAATGAATTTCTATGGCTTACTCTGTAAATGATACGTCGTACCAGAGATTGGTAACTTGAGCAAACAGTTACAACAGCACTATTTTTTCAGAGAGCGGTATTAATTCGGTATATTTCGCAAATGAAGTCAAGGAACTGAAATTGATTGGCACACTTACTGCACCTATTCAGTTACCAATCCTTGATTCGCACAGACAGACCTCACTTCACTAGCTACGTATGATAAAAACAAAGTTAAATTGAATGGCAAATTCTTTCCCTTTTGCACACAATGCAAACATTTACGTTGAAAATATAAATTAGCTTGAAAAATGTAGAAACTCATGCGGAATATTGGCAAAAAATAAACACTTGTATTTATAATTAATGTTGCTAAATCAATAGTGGCAGCAGTATTGTCGATATGAAGGGAGTCTGTATTGATGGCAATTAAAATTAGCTCATTTTGTTATGCTGGGCTATTATGGGAATATTTAAATGGGAGTTGAAGTGGGTTCATTGTTTTTTTCTATCAAAAATTGACAGACTGACTGGCTGAATACCCTGCCCAAAACAACAAGCGACAAACAGTTCAAGTGGAAACGAAGGAGCTCTTTCAAGAAGAGCATCTAGGTTCGTACTTGTATAAATTTTTCGTTTTCCAAGAAGGAAAGAGAACGTAGAAGAAGCATTGTTGGATTGAAGTTGAAAAGTTCAAGAGTGGTAGGAATGGTAATGACTGTAGTGGTGTAGTGATTTTATTATTCTGTTAAATAGGAATGGATGGACTATATTGTATATTTATAGTCTCAGACCCTGAAAAACATCATCTTCCAATTTTACATACAACAATGACAGTGAAAAGAGGCCCTACTTGGAAAATTAGATAACATTCTCCACATCATCACAACTGCACCACTATCATTGGGGCGCAGCGTGTTGTTGGTGGAAACATCAAAAAAATGTTTTAAAAATTTTCGCATTGAGAAAAGTTTGTTTTTTAATATCCACCCTACAACAACTTTTTGTTAAAATACGACTTATTTACTTGTTCCTGTTTATGAGTTTTTATGAAAAACGGGTTTATTTATAAAATATATATTGTCAACACACCTAAACTAAGTATGCGGTACATCATCAACTCATCATGGAGATAACATTTTTTGCAGAAGAAAGAACGCACACAAAAAAAAGAATGAATGAAAGAAGGAAAAGTTTAGAGGAAGACGAAAAAAGGGAAAAGTTGAAGTTGGTTGAGGTTTCCCTCAAGAGTGAATGTCATTTGCATCAAAATAATTAAGAAGTCTACGCTCCAATTATTAAATTCATTTTGAAGGGTAGCAAAGGAGAGCATCAGCTGCACCAAGGGAAAAAGAAGCGAAAAAAGAAATTATAAGGAAAAAAAGAAGACGCAGTAGAAAAACTTTTTCCCATCTTCATTTTTTCAGAAAAAAAAGTAGGAAATAATATAATAATAATAATAAAATAAAAGAAGGGAAAAACCATGTTACGTAGAAACAAACTTGGGTTTCATGAAGAAGAAGAAGAAGTACTCTCAACGGTATATTGGGATAATACATAAAGATATGTGCTTACGTTTCTCTGTCCAAGTGGGCTCGAGGTATGGTGAAAAACTGTAGTAGCCGAAAGCTTTGGAGAATAGTATGAGCGTGTAAATAGAGTGATATAATGTACTACGCAATGTTAATTAAAAACCAAATAAGATACATTGGTTTCGTTATGAATGAGGAATAAAGTATACGTATAATTAATAGTACAAAATAATGTATAATGAACATGTGTAACATGCATTAAAATAAAATAAAATTGAACAAAAGTGCAATATTTTAAGAAATTAAGCACACCAGAATGAGTCAAAAATAGTTCTCATGATGCATAGATAATTTACCCAGTTATCTGACATGGTGGTGTCTTATATTCTGCCGTTGATCCATATTATGACGTTTGTTACCAAAACCTCGTTTTTTATTGTTTATTTTCCCCTAAAAGTCCTCCAAATGAAGAGAAATTTTTTAAAGAGAAATCCGTTTTTTATTTAAAAAAACAAGGATCCCATCAGCAACTGTGAAGATTTGAAGATGAGTATCTTATATAAAAAGTACAGACTTGTTGTATAATTTCACAGCCCACCCGTTACATTAATAATAGCAATACATGATTCCTTTCTTCTCCTTGAATGATTGTTATATAAGAAGTTTTCCATCTGCTATTTTTCCAGCCTATATTATGCATATACATAACTGCATTTTCTCCGGATAAGCTAAATGTGTATAAAAAACAAGGTTAAAATATTCCCTTATTCCCACAACAAAGTTTTTTTCTTATTTCCTCGTTCTCTACCAGTTTTCCAGTTTAAAAGTAGTTGACGAATGACTCCTCATTTTCTACCATGTCTTTTTCCTTAACCCACTCTCTTTCACTCAATTCTGTTCTTGCCCTTTCTTTTTTTTTCTCTCTCTCTCTCTCAATGCAGTGAACCATATTTGAAGTCAAAGAAAAATTCTCTCTTTTTTAAACCATTTTTTTACTATTTACAATGTACCGTTCATTTTAGACTGGTCTTGAGAAGTTGGGTCATACTTACAAGTATTTAAACATGTATACTTGACCATACTATTCCCCTCATTTGTAGGCATTAGAAGATATATTACGTGCATATAAGTCATTTTAAGTGCCCTTTTCTAAATACAGTGTATTTTTAGGTTTTTTTCGGAACACAGGGCCATCATGGCTTTGCATTAAAAGAACCACCTTAATGCCAGAGTAAAAGTAAACTAAATGGAGAGCATTTTTCCTATCAGGATATACATACATAAATACCCATCTACATAGTATGTTTGAGCTTATATTGTGTGTGTATGTTTGTCTCTTTTCAAGCCTATTTGTTCATTTACAATTTTGCGTGGTTAAAAGCTGAATAATAATATGGGAAAGTAATTTTAAAGATTACTTTCATATACGGAAGCGTTTTATCCAGGGAAGACCATTGCAGGTCGTTTGAGGCTACGGCCAGGAGTCGTTCAAAAAGAGAAAACGATGAGACGCCAGAGTACATTATGCATTTAGATAGGATAAAACCTTGCTGCTTACTACACATATGAGTACTATTATTATTAGATATATATATATACGGTTGGTTATGTGACTGCTGGCTTCTACATTGGCAGTGGTGAACAAAGATCCACTGCTACTAAATATATAATCATATAGAGAGGACAATGATGCGCTTTTTTCCGCAGGCTATTACTTCAAGTCACTACTTGGAGTGCTTTCATTTTTTTCATGCCAGCCAACTAGGTCTACTACCTACGTGCATACCTAGCCTTCTACTCCCCACTTGATTCAAACATGCAAAAAGAGGAATGAGCGGTGCGTAACTGGAGTACACTACGGAACTTATCGTATTATTTACCTTCTAAATTTTTTTTTGAAGGAGCAGGCAAGGGGTACGGTAGCCTGAAACCAAATGATATAATATAATAATAATAATAATACATATGCATATTCATCTACAGTGTTGAGTACATATACGCAATATTATATATCGTATTGCATAACTACATATTTATATACCTAAAGACAATATAGGAACAAAGGCCAAAGTGGCGTAGGCATTCCTCTTTAACTTGCACTATCATCTTCTTTTCATTTTTTTTTCTTCTTCTTCTTCTTTCATGCTTTCTTTCCATCCACCTTTGTAGGTATCGTGCACATGGTTATGGCTTTAGGAGAAGAAGAAAGAAAAAAAAAAAAGAAACGATGAGGAGAAGCAGAGACCTAGTTTTTCTGCTGTAATTTTTAAACAGCCGTTTATTTAAATCACTCCCAGCCCTCCTCTTAACTTTGAGATCATTGACTTGATTCCACTCGTTAAATCTCCTGAAAATTCCTTGCATAATAATAAAAGAGACCCCCTTCTTCTTCTTCTTCTTCTTCTCTCCCTCCTTCTGTACCAAATATAAGCACAATACTGAGAACTAGTAACTGTACAGTCTGGGAAAGCGGTTTGGTGAAACACTGCGTCATAAACATGCATATTATTGTGTTAGGCATATAGACAACACACGCAACCACATGCATGCACTAACTAAATGACACACATACTGTCTGCTGCTTCCATTTTTCACAATACACTGATTTCCATTTCCTTTTTATGTTCTTTTGGTTGGTTTGTCCATTAAAAATTAAAAGGAATGAATGAAAAGTTTACCGTATAATAGTCATCAGTCGTTTGCCTTATTTTTTTTCTTTCTTCAGTGTTTTGCTCTTTTCTCAAGTGTACAACCAAATTGCACAAAAGAATAAGAAAGAAATTTCCAGTTGGGTTGCATAAAAATGTAAGGACTAAAAGTGAGGATTTTGAGAAAGTAGAAATAGATATAAGGGGAGTTAGGAACCTAAATGTGTGGATAGATATCGACAGCCAAAATGAAAGTCGCCCATTACTGTTAGTGCCATTATTATACAAATGGATTTGTAGTTTCTTCAAGCCTTCTCATGAGGCCGTCTTTTACGTATGTATAATTGAAGAGGTCGCTAAATTGAAGGAAAACTGGAGTAGCCGTTTTAAAACTTTTTCAATGGCACATCTTAGCAAGTAAATGACTCAATTAGAACAGAAATCACCTGAATATTTTAAAGTTTAAAATATGGATAATGTGTCATAGTGAATGAAGCATTTAGTTTTATGTCATTAAAATACTACAGATTGTGGTTGAAATGCTTCTTGGTTCCTGCAAAAAAAAATAATACTCTGCGTCTCTCATTCATTAGTTTTAGGTACTTGAACTACTATAAAACTTTTTAGAAAAAGTACACATTGCCCTGACTTTGTTCAATTCCTTTCTTGGATACTCTACATTTCAATATCAGAAAAGCAATTACTTTACAAATACAAACGGGCAGAGCATCCCAAGTATTACGGAATACATGGAATTTGACAAATCGGAAAATAGAAGGATCATGGTTAAGATATTGTGAGGTTTTTAATGAAACGAGTGTAGAAGGTTTTGCGAAATTTGACTTCCCATTTATTTCCTACTGGCAGAGATGTTGCAGTGAACATTTAATAATATTATTACGCTGACAAGTGTGTATATATTTATTTTTTATAATTTATAATCAGCAAGGCAGTGGTAAGAGGTAAAGCAGTATTATTCCAGGAAAATTAATAAATTTATAGGTGTACTCTTTACAGAAAGAAAGTTCATGGTTCATACCATGTAAATGGTAGCTCTAACCAGAAATGGTGCTGGTATTACATTTCTATCAACCAAAAAAAAAACGTTTTCAATATAATAAGCTTGTAGCTATGCATTATAAAATGTTCAAGTATGTATGAATGAATGTATGTTTTATGTAGCAGTGGTGTGTGGTGGTAGATGTACTGGTAGTAGTAGTAGTATTTGGGCACGCCAAGAGTGATTTATGTATCGCAAATAGAAAAGGAAGATGAGTCTTTTTTCTCGGTTCCCTCACTTTCCCTCCATTCAGGCCCGTTTCCTCTTCTTGTTCTTCTTGCTTTTTTTCCTTTTTTTTAAATATTTGAGCACACATATTACAATAGTGTATGTGTGTGTGGGGGAAGCAGTATAAAATAGGTTGTTGATGCATTCTTCTTGTTCTTCTTTCTTTCCTCATTTCCAGTTTCCTGACTCCACTGGGCTACACAAAACAGCTATCTTCTCTTTACCTCATTCCATTCTTTCTTTTTTATTTTATTATAATATAAATTTGCATCGTGTTCCGGTTGATTGTTTCCAAGTCACATCAGTAGACATATCCACACACATTCGTTGTCGTCTCCTCGCCGCTTTACGAGAAGAATTTTTATTTTCTAAGTGGAGAAAGATGAGAGACAGAGTGAGTCATTGTGAGTCGTGTAAAGTGAGAGAGGGATAGAGCAGCTGGCACAAAGATAAACCAATTTACAGCAACTACTTCTTCATCTTCAAAATACAACAGCAGCAGCAACACATATAAACTGTTTTCTCCTCTATCTTTCCATTTTTTTTTTCTTATTCTTCTTCCTTTTTTCACTTTTGAGTTGAGTTGATTTGCTGCCTCTGCTACTGTTATACTGCTACTGCTGATGATGATGATGAGATGAGGAACAGGACGGGGGACGGAATGGGAAGAAATATTTTATTTGGATTGGATTCTAGTGGAAAATTACACTGTAAAGTAGGGTGAAAAGAAACCAATTTCCAAAATTAAGGTGTGTTTACAAATAGGTAGATGTAATGTATGACGATGTACGTATAAAGTGAGATACAAGTAAATAGATGTACGACTATGAGTACGTGATAGATGTCTATTTTCTGAATTGAGAAAAAACGAATATCCTACCGCGACCAATGCTGATGCCACTGCTGCTGCCGCTGCCGCCGCCTTCCATTCCGTTAAAAAGTGGAAGGAGCTATTAAATCATTTATCGTTTTCTTCCTTTTTTTCTGAAGTGGATAGAAAAAATGTTGGCATGTAGAAGGAATGTAGGTTTTCCGCTTTTCATACTTGTCTTGTGTTCCCGGTTGAAAATGGAAAAAATGGCTAATCGAGACAGGTGAATTTATTTGTGAGAAAAAAATTGCAATTAAAGTGTCGCATCTGGTAAATTGTTCAATTTTTTATGAAAATTGCTCCCATACCACCGAGTAAAGCATGTTACACATGTTCATACATATGTAGGTATTTATTATTTATATAGGTGCAGATATGTTTTCAATATAATTGCCTAAAACAATTTTCTTCCACAACTACCTTGTTCATTTCCTCCTTTCCTCCTTCTGTAATAGTGTTAGCCAAGTGGACCTAGTGCTTACTTGCGATGATCAAGAAAGAAAGGAAAAACAATTTCACCTGTCCTTCAACTCTCTTCACCTCTCCTCTCTTTAAAGTTCTTACTAAGCTTTCTCTTCAGTAAGTCACTCGTAAAATGTATTGTTGCAGGTAGAAAAAATAAGTGCACCTCTTGTTCCCTTTTAACGTTCCTCACCAGCACCACTACACATATTTTTGTTACTCAAAAAATGCCCTTTTAGCTAGTAAAATAGCAGCTACATTATGATTACGATGTACTCTCTCTCTCTCTCTCTTCTTGTCAGCCAATCAAACTAAAACGCAAACAAAGCATGATATTTTTTTTGCCAAATACACAATCCTATCGTCTGTTGTCTGCTAACTAGGTGTGTGTGTGTTGTTGCCTTAGTTTTTTTTCAATTTGCTACTGCTTTACCACCCACACCGCTGCTATACATTTCTATCAAGTCCAAGACACAAGCACATCCCAAAATATTACGTTTTCTCTAAGAGGATTCAAGATGTCAAAAGAGAAAAGAAGCATCTAAGCAAGTCAGCAAAAAAAATGAAGTTATGCCTCTCTTACTTATACCTCTTCTTGTTTTGCGAACAAGACTACTTTCACCAGCACCCCTTCTTTTTTATCAGCTTTTCATTTGTTTTCTAGGTACTTTTATTTTCTCTTTCTTGCCTCATACTATATATATACGCTCGAAATAGTATTGGATTGTAATATTATGTACTTATCTAAAACAGAAGGAATGAAACGATTGTGACTCTGATTCCACACAAGTAGCACCTCTTACGTGTGTGCCAAAATGATATAGTAGCAAAAGATGATAATAGTATAATCGAAATTCTTGCAAGAAAGTAACAAAAAAATAATAAGACAAATAGGAGAAAAAAAGCGGGATGCCTAACGGGTATATTAGAAGGAACATAAAAATTGAGAAAAAAAACTACAGGAAATTATCATCATTCCTCTTGTCTTGGCTCTTCTTCTTCCTTTTTTTGTCTGTCCGAGTGAACTCAAGTAGAATGGCATGTTCCATTACCATCATCATTAGCTCACACCTTTCATATTATTCTTTTCTGATATGGCTGCTACCTCTCCTCTTTCACATTTTCTCCAATGCGTATGTACCATTATTACAGTTATTTCCAGCAACAGTGCTGTATGGTTAGTATTATTATTGTGCGTAATGTTATGGGAAAACTTTTTTTTTCAATGGCATTGTGCAATTGTAATGATGACCATGATCATAATAATAGTAATAATAACAGTAATAATGTTCCTTGTATGTGTGAGGCCTCACTCTTCATTTTTATGTGCGACCGACCTACGCACACAAAAAGAGCAGATAAACGTGCGTAAAATGATTTTAGAACATGAAAGAAATGCTTTGCTTCTACTGCTTTCTTGCAACATAACCTTTGGCGTTGGGTGGTGTGTAAGGAAGTACATGTTCATTAATAGTGAGCATACTATACAAGAAGAATATTATATCAATCAACTCACTCAACCAACTGTATGTGGTGGAAATTCATTACCATCTGACCTGAATGAGGTGCAGAAAAAAGTGCGTTGTTGGTTTACCGTGCTCCACTAAATACAAGTTGGTAGTTAATTCTATCTTTGGGATTCAATTTCGCAAAGAAAATGGAAACTTAATGCATGATGTGATCACTGATATTAGTTTAGATTCTTAACTTTAGAAGCTGTGAAAGCTACAAAACAATTGAGTTTACTACTTAGTTTAGTTTAAGCTACTGATTAAATTTCGTTCGTACAGCAACATAACTTCCAATTGGTCTATTCAGTAGATTTTGACAGTGGCCTTGCGCTTAGAATGGGGAAACTTGAGACAAGAATTTTCTCATGTTAACTTTAGCACACTCTAGCAGTCGAGTCTTTTTCCCTCTCTCACATCTCCCATTTATCAAATATTTTCTAACAATAAAACAGAAAAGAATTTATCGATATGTGTGGTAAACTTGGCAATCGATGGAGAAACAGGAAAAAAAGAAAGAGAGGAGAACGACCTGGCTCATTTGCGTTGCGTATGAAAAGTTTGTGTGATGTCTTGTTCCAGTAGAAGGAAAATATGGCTTTGAAAGAAGGTACATGTGTGAAACGTTTCCTTTGAAAAATAAATGAATAAAGCGACGGCGCTCACACGCAAAAGAACATCCATTATCCGAAAAACGGGCAAGTGACAATTTATTTTCGGCTAAAATTTTGCTCCAGCAATTTTAAAATGTACGGCGACTACATCGCAGAACGAGTACGGAAAGAGGTAGACACGACGTGAACAAACGACATTTTCTCTTGTTCTCTTTCAACCTCTTTTTTTATTCCTATTATCATTATGCTCATTTTAGAATAAGAATGGGATGGGATCATCATGGCACAGGATACAGGAGGAGAAAAAGAAAGAGGTAGATAAAATTGCATGCTGAAGAAGGTAGACGTTGTTTAATAGTTCCGTTGTTCTTACTTTCCCTTGTCTTCCTCTCCCACCCCAACCCCGAGACTATGTCTCTGTCGTTCCTCTCTCGTCTTCAATACCTGAACATTTCATACGCACGCACACAATGCTTCATAAAGTAAGGAGTTAATGGAGAAAATGTGGAAATTTTATTGTCCAAGCGAGCTACTATTCCTGCAGGCAGATTTATATGCTTTAATGATGCCATCTCACTACCATTCTCTCGTTCATTTTTTTTCCTCCTGCAGCAGAGGCAGCCCTAGCTTTTCGTCTCACTCACTCGTCCTTGCCATATTACATTATTATTATCATCATTATCATTATTACAGAAGTTGCGTATTTTCTAACTATATATTAAACATAACTTGCGTAAATACTCTTACTACTACTACTGCTGCTATTGGTAAATGCATATTGCCGAAAGATGCAAAAGGAACTCGGCTGATCATGAAGAGAACATGATCATCATCATCGTCATCAAGAACAATGTTACTAGCTTTACATACCAGGACCAGAGTTCTGCCTGCAGACGAAAAGGTGGAGAAAAAATGTCTAAAAATTTCCATGACTGGGAAAATTCCCGTATTTTTTTGTTTTAAGCGTTTCTGGAATCTCGTCGAAAAATGGGGAGACATTACAGTTCATGTTGTACATGTGTAGCACGTACTACAGCACACGAGGAATCCAGAAGTAAAAATTCTCAGGCATTTGGCTTCTCTTATTTCTACATAATTTTTATTGAATATTACTCCAAAGTTAATGGACGTCGTTTTTCCCATTTCCTCTCTTTACTATTATTGTTTTTTTCGTACAGCATGCATGCATAGAATGCTTTTTGACTTGCAGCTTTGAAGCATTTTGCATTACTTGGCTTGCATCTTGCAAGGTTACAAAAAGTACATAGTTATCGTGACCGTGCATTTAGGCATGTATTCGAATGTCCTTTAAAAGTTGTAGATGAGTAATTTTCGGACTTGGCGGAGACAACCTACTTTACTGCCGAAACTCAAACTCACCAGTAAGTATTAGCATAAGAGACCCTCATGTAGCCAAAAATATTATTTTGAAGATTATATTTATTATTATTACTTTGCAAACCATCATCACTTGTTCCCGTAAACCCCAACCCTCCATTTTTTTGATCAATTTTACACCATGAACTTGACCATATCGTTCTCATATTCTGTATAAAAGCCCCATAAACTATTTTCAGGTTTGTTTCTGATGATAGCTCCAAAATGGTATATAATGGTGCATGCTTACCATGTGAATAATATATGGATAGAGATAGTAGGCAACATTATTGTGCATTTTTGTGTAAGTGTACGATCATAAAGCATCTCTTCTTTCTGTCTCGATTTTATCAAAATAAGGAAAGAATGCAGGAACATACCCATTGCAAATGGATAGTGGTGGTGAATAAGCGATGATTTTTATGAGCTTCCGGGTTGAGGGTGATTTTTGCTCTTCATTTATATTTATGCACAGTATTATGGCAGTGCAGTGGTGGTGGTCGTGGTTTTACTACGATTGAGTCAACGTCAACTGCAGCTTTTTTCATCGCTATATATTACTATTATTTGTTGTCATCATACCATGAAATTCTAAGGATTTCCCAAAAAAATGTAAGAAAGTAAAGAAATCATTATCTGAGATGGAGCAGTGGAGAAGCATCAGCAGATGAAGCACCCATTTGCTAACATTTCCCCTTCCTAATAATGATAATGCACAGCAAGAAAAAATAGTAGTTTTTTCGTCATGTTGCTACTACTACTATCAAAGTAAGTTATATGTACATACATATGGATTGGATAACTGTGATGAATCTGAATTTTTCACGGTTATATTTTTCTTCTGAATAAAAAAAATATACGATGAAGAAGAAGAAGAAAGGAAAAAGGGATCATGCATAACCTCAAGTTTCCTGCCGCCTTAGAGTAGCAGCATAATAGTAGCGAGTAAATGGTAGAGAAGCAATAGCAATACTCACTTTTTGGATATTGGGCAGGGGAAGCACTCTTCATCATCGCCATCATCATCATCATCATGTCACGGACTTGTAAACTTTTTCTCTCAATTTTATTTCACGGTAAACGTATCATCATCAGAAAAGGCATTCAATGCGACCAAAACCATTCTGACGATCTGACTGACTGAGTGGGTGAACTTCCTGAACTGATCAGTGGGATGATGATGGGAAGAGAATAGAGACGAGATTCATTTGTGTCATATAAATAATAATAATATAGATTTTATACATTGGATCAGAAATCATAGAGGCTCACCAACTCCTCATAAAATGTATTTGGAATGAATAAATGTAATGGATGACGATATACCGATTTCAGTGGAAACTCCCTTTTCACTGATTTTAGTAAGCGAGACCAAAGAGCATCATCATCATCAATGATACATGTTACTTGGAGGCAATAGCATAATAGAGAATTGGAAAGTGAAAGTAAAAGATCCTCCTTCCGCTAGTTTTCAAACTGGATACGTGTACAGTAAAGATATTTCTGTTACTCTTATTATTATTATTACTACTACGAAAGAATATTATTCCATTATTATAACTCCAGCTATTATTATTATTATTACCAGAACGATGATTCCTTTCTTCCAGTGATGGCAATATTAGTTTGAATTCAGGGGCAGACACATAGTCATTCATTCATTCATTCATTCATTCACCCATTCATTCTTCAGTCATATCATCACCAAATTTCCCCTCTGTGTTTCTATCTTCACTTTTCATTCTTGCTTTTTGCTGCTGCCACACAGACAGAAAAGTCTCATCCTCCCCTCCATCCCCCATTCCGTTTTTCAATAGAGTCATTATAGGTACAAACACCCTATAAAAAACTCTCGTATATGTAACAAGTAATATAAATATTATAGAAAATAAGACCAATAGTATATGGGGACAGTTTAAATGTAGCACGCACGTGAAGAAGACATGACAAAACTCGGGACCGAATATAGACAGACCATCATTTGTAGACTTTGGTATTCCATGGACAACGGGTGTAAGGATAATGTTATCGCAATAAATATATTGTCAACTTTATTTCTACAGATCGTTGAATTGAAAAAAGGGTTTATACAAGACTTCCTGCATGAGCGTGTGTGGTATATATGGTCTCTTGCAGTTGTAACGACAACTGCGACGACGATGAGAATGGCACTACTATCAAAAAGGATGATGATGACATTATTGTGGACACACCACATAAATATGATATGATATGATGTTGTTTGAGGTGGTAGCGGAATAATGCAAAGAGTAGTGTAAGAAAAAAGGGGACGAGCCATTGGTCTACTTTCCACTTGTCCATAAAGCGGTAGAATAATAAAGATATTATTAGTCATCGCAACAGCAGTTGATAAGGGAAAGTAAATAGTTTTGCTGTTTAGATTGAATGAATGTTGTTGTTGGTGGTGGTGGTTGTGGCATGGCGGGGTAGGATGTTTTGTTTTATTAAATGTTGCATGCAACTTTGTATAGTCAAGCTCATATGTAAATTTACTATCTTTCAGTTTTTACTAGTTTACAATTATACGGCTATAAACATGAGCATTAAATGCTTTCATTGTCGAGTTCCGTTTATCGACAAAACAAAAGTAGTATAGGTATGCACATGTATGTATGCATGTACATCTGTCTATTTTACATGGACAGCTAATTTTGCTTCCTTGTTTATTAGATATATCAGTGAAAGCATTGTGCTTTTTTGGTGATATAACATTATTATTATTATACAATTTTTCAAGGACGTTGAAAAGCCCGTGCAGTTGTGCTTTTCAATTATTCAGTCACTGTCGGTCGCTATGTGCTTAGAAACTTTAAATGTAAATAAAAGTAGTACATGATAAATAAAACAAACAAAGTAAAATTAAAGAGCAAACATGACTCTTTGTATCACTCTCAAGTTTTCAATTTAATAGTAGCACTGTATATACCATGTGAAATGCAGTGAATGTCCTTGAAAAGTTTAAAATTACAAACACATACTACTCCTCTCACTATTCTCTACTAGTTCAGTACGCGATTGTATGTAATAGAAAGTCAAACGTTGAAAAAGTTTCGTTTATAATCCCCTTGATATATTTTTTTGGTTTACGTTGATCTGGATAAAAGTAAACTAAAAAGTTGAAGTAGAAAAAAAGATGAAAGGGAAAATTGTGGGAGAAAAGTGTAAATCTGCGAGACCACCACCTACTAGCAGGAAAAAATCTCCACATGGGACATTATTTTAAAGCCTTTTTTCTCTACGTGTGTAGATATTTGTGTGCTCTCTAGTAAGTTTTTATTATATGCGTGCGTATCTGTAATAATAATATGCGAGTATGTGCGTCCGGTCGGCGACAATGAAATCGGCTCTTCTTGATGATCACCAACCAACGTCCACCACCAAATAACACTGAAATGCGCCATTGACCATGTCATACCCACAAAAATAAAAATCCACATCCTACTCGCTTCCACAATGCTCTTTCTGTATTTTATTGTGATGTTATGATGTTCTGGTTGACTCTTTCTTTCTCTCTGTTACTTGGCAGCAAGTGTGTATACATTGGTAGAATAAGATGACCAACCATGCATACAGATATTATGCTTCCTGACTGAAACGTGTGGCCAACACATTAATATTCAACTGGTATGATACCGTGTGTGTGATATTATGCGAACATTATATAGCTTCTTTACAAGTGTGGCTTAGGCATACATAGATACATAATATCCTTTTACAACTTACCACCAACAACTTGCAAAGAAAACTTTTCAATTAACATGGCTCCCCCATTCTGTATAGCCAATAATACCAATAAATATATCCACACATGCAGTGTATGCATACATACATATATACAAGTGTGCATGACGTCCACTAAAGGATACATAGTTTATCTTTAAAAAGAAGTTTGTTCGTCTCCTTCTTAACTCCCAATGCCGTACCGAAAATCTATTTGATTTAGTCTTCATAAATCAGGATCCACGTGGTTGGAATGTTTATGTAACAAAGCGGACAAGGAAGAAATAAAAAAGTAGAAAATGTTTGGTGGACTGACTTTTTTTCTGTTTTGTGTATAAGTGTATGTGTTAAGGAAGCCAAATTTCCGTAAAAAATGTGTGACTTTCACTCCGAGAGAAATGTGTAGGTAGTAGTGAAAGTAGTAGTAGTATGGCTTGTAGATAAAAATAGAAGCTGATTGAAACTTGTTTGAAAAGAGCATACCTATAAATCTTATACATACAGAAGAGTGTTTTGCTTCTTTATGTTGCTGCTATTGCGCCCACTACATTCCCGTTGCATTTAGTATGTCTCACGATGACAAAAAATATGTACTTGCGATTTATATAATGTGTATCTAATATACGCCTATTTTATCTATCTTGGAGAATAAACTATTGCAAGTTTGTACAGATCAGTTTGTAGCAGTACTGGGTGAAGGAGTCTGTATCAATGCTGTTTAAGATTGGAGAATGGTATGAGTACTATACCTAAACGTCTCCATTAAGATACAGCCTTGAATAAAAATAATAATAATAATATCTTTCCACTGCACCTTGCATTCATTCTTACCAAAAACATTTTAACCTCGAGGGCTCAACGTACTTACATTTTCTATCCAGCGTACTTGCAGTCGTAGTATTTCAAAAAGCCTTCCATTAAATTCCTTTTTAAAATTTCCTTGGCAGGAAAACTGGAGTTTAATGGTAGGAATGGTAAGTTGAGAAATATAATAATAATAATAATCACTAAAGAGCACATATAAATAAGTATAGATTTTGAAAAGATCCTTTTCTAGCAAAAAGAGAAGTGCAAGGAAAGGTAGTAAATTTCTTTTTCTTTTTTTTGGTAAACTATAGAAACAGAATAATAAATAGTATAAACGCCTATACAGCAAAATACTGGATCCATATTAAATGTTGCATACCCATCTACTCGTTTAAATTTCTTACAAAAAAATGCCTTTCGGAAGAACTTAAAGTTTTCTTTTTTACTTTTACCATTTTACCAATTTTACTTATTGTACAGTTATACCTAACACGCGACGCAATTCTAACTTGGCTTGACTATAAATATGTATCAAAATTACTTTGCGTGACTACTTTTTTCATCTTTCCCTTCCCCTTACTCCTTACAACATTTTACTTTGACGACGACTGACGATGAGACGAGAGAGCATGTAGTTTCCGTTTTTTTTCTTGCGAAATCGGCTCATTACATGTCGTGTA
Organism: Lepidocyrtoides sp. E14; assembly: GCA_027743805.1. Taxonomy (NCBI): domain Eukaryota; kingdom Metazoa; phylum Arthropoda; class Collembola; order Entomobryomorpha; family Entomobryidae; genus Lepidocyrtoides; species Lepidocyrtoides sp. E14. Next base: position 2,749 of record JAHZMZ010002341.1, on the reverse strand, counting down.
TGCTCATGAGTTGTTAATGTAGCATGGCGGTGGTGGGTGACGATGGACTTTTGGGTATTATGCTTGTAATAATAGTATAGATATACCTACATACATGGTGGTTGCTTCAGTATTAAATGTATTTGGAGAAAGCTTAACAGCTCATTCCAACTCACGATTCTCGTCATCATCATCAGTACAAGCGTGGTCGTTGTCACACACAAAAAGTCTTTTTTTCTTCCTTTGATCAGCACCATTACCACAATCACCACCAGCAAGAAAACCTCACACACAGTCAGTCTAATAAATTCAAGTGGTGGTGGCGAGACGCACAAGGAGTCCTTGTGACTTTTTATCTATGAAATGTTCTTGATAGTCGCAACCCATAAGAGTATGTATTAATAATAATAATAAGAATAATAAGAACAGTAAAATAATAATAACAAAAAATGTGTAATATTATGTTGTTGGTTGCTACCATATTACATGCATATAACATGAAATCTTTTTTCTCTCACTTACCGTTGAACGGAACTACTCGATATACCATGCTCATTACACTTGCTACTGAAAATAAAGAAAAGAGGAAACCGACGACGACAAGGACCACAATCATTCTCGCTAATACTAGTCTCGTTTTTTTGTACTTGAATTCATACCGTTTTTTTACTTAGCAGCACGTCTTCTTCCTCTTCTTGACTTCGTCTTGGCAGTCTCACATAAAAAAAGGAAAGTCAGTTATGTGCGTTGGATTCATACATCTTAACACATGCATAGATATACATATGCTACGCTACAATATGCACTTTTATGTAGCTGAAAAATACAAAAGACGGGGGAAAATATATTACAGTCAACCACTGACCATCTCTGATATTGTCAAGAGTCGTAAATTGCTAGCAACTCCTTTGAACTCACTCTTCTCTTTTCTCTCCTTTCTTTTCGTCCTCCCTCACAACTGACTTGCAAGATGAAGAGTTATAGACGCACTTATTTTCCTATAGATGGGCAATAATGGTTTTCGCAGAAAAGAAAGGAGTAGTGTGCGTGAAAAAATCTCAAAGTACGTACTTCATCGCCGATGAATGGACCGAAAGTGTAAGACAGTGCACTGGACATACTCTGCTTTTCATCATTCTTTGAAAATGTCTGTGTCTTGTTGTTGTGGAGTTGTCTGTAATACATGTTTGCTTACTTAAAGACATGATGTATGAGCACATTCAAAAGGACTGATGCTTCAGGAAAGGCATTACATAAATGGTGTACGGTAGATGTCGAGTGTGTTGTCCGTAAAAGAAATTCGCGGTTCAGTCACCAGTTTACGCAGTCATCGTCAACGCCATCATCATCAACAGCTACTAGGAAAGTCTCTCTTNGCCATCATCATCAACAGCTACTAGGAAAGTCTCTCTTTACATCGCCATCGTAATAACAAAACTGCCTATGTATATCACTTTTGTGTCCTCAAATTCTGTAAAATATATGATGGTCTTCAAAAGTAGGCGGGGAAGGAAAAGTTGGTGCTGATGCTGTTGGTGAAAGGAAGCGTGTTTCGAGTGTGATGATGACATTAATATTAGCTGAAATGATGAAGCGGTTCAAGTATCCTCCATGACTTTTCTTTTTTGCTTCAATGACACATCATCATCATCATTCTGGAAAAATGGGTGTAGTACGAAATAATGGGAATGAGATGATGTTTGTTGGTTATTATTACGTAATAACGTATCATTATACACATTACGGTGCATCGTTCATTTTCGTCATTGTCAGCAACACTGGCAGTTTACATAATTGTGATATTCAAGCTGGTGACTGGTGACGTGTCATTTTTTCTCCATTTCCATTATTTTTTTGAGAAATAAAAATAATCTTTCCATTTTTAACACCACTTTTATCCAACCAAACACAATGCATTATACTCTCTCGTCGTAACATTTTTTTTCAGATGAATGCCTGAGTTGAGTAAAATTAAATGCTGCAACTTGTCCAACATCTACTACTATTCATTTGTACGATTAAAGCATTTTTACAATCTTCTAGCAAAATAAAAGGATATTACATAGCAGAACTTTATCACGACACAAGTTTATGATGATGGTAATGATCCACACTTAATGATGGCCTTGACGATGAACATAAAAACATCAGTATAAACCTACGTTCGTAAACAACAAGTTCCACTCGTTCAAGCACAGGGGAAACAACAATTGAGCTTGATGTAGTTCAAGTATGCAAAGAATGGAGGAAAATACATGAGAGTTTTATACAGCTTCGTTCTTACCTTATATAAAAATCCAGCAAATAACTTGATCTTCATAGCCATCAAAATGGGAAGAGTGTGAACTTAAAGACATACAGCAATCAAGCTAAAATGACATATTTTATTGCATGATGTTTAATGAAGAAGGCGAGCAAAGTGCAAGTAGCAAGGGGAAAAAAATTTCCCAGGATAAAATTATTACTTTCACCCCAACACATATTCTTCTTCTTAATACCTGATGTTACACAATAATATTATTCCCTTCTCGTCATCTTCTTCACTGTTGTCGAGTAAAAAATAGCTGAAGGTTATGCAGCAAGCTGGAACACCACAAATTCATAAATAAACCGTGTTTCTGAGGCCAAAACGTGGATAATGTGATACCATGCAGTTTACAACTTTGCTATTATTATTATTAACTTACATGCGAATTGCATGTATGTTATTAACTTACATGCGAATTGCATGTATGTTATTGTTTTTGCCCCATGTGTCTGTCTGTCTGTC
>JAHZMZ010002340.1:0-10844 GCA_027743805.1 Lepidocyrtoides sp. E14 | reverse complement strand
ATTTATTTCTCTTATGGACGTTTTCATGACATTACTATAATGTACTTTAGTTATTAACCTCTATTAGCTTGTTTATTTATTTATTTCTTAATTACATGGTGACTGTAATATAGATTGAAGGACATTGTACGCAGCAACGATTTCTTGCTCGTAGGTACGCAGTCAGTTTAGGTTTCTAGTTTCTGCATTCTTCCGTAAACGTTGTGAATTTGTTTGGCTGTCACGCAACAGTAATTTTATTTATGGTGATCGAATATTGAATCATTGAATTTGAGTGAAATGGAAGGTGTTTTTAGATTTTATTTTTTGTTCCGTTTTCTGTGGTAAAACCTTATAAAAACAAGGTGACACATTGAGTTTGAACATTGAGAGTTTTGTTTTTGGAATCTGTTTTTCTCTATTGACGCTGAGAGGATTTGGCGTTAACGGACCTGATATGGCCCTTCTGAAACTCCCCGCGGTGGTTATAGTACCCTTCATCATTTTCCTATTAGGTCGGTCCTACGCTGCTGCACCAGCCCCTCCACCACCCGATGATGACAAACCGCTCAAGGCTAAATACCACCCTGGCTACCGTCAGATCAACTGGTGTATCACTGGTAAAGATGAACCAGAACTTCACGAATGGCCATTCAATCAGTTTACTTACTTTTTGAGACAAACGAACCATATAAAAGAGAGCAATCTCTACAAGTACGACCTCCGTTTTTTCGATGTGGAAACTACTCAAAAGGACGTGGGTATGGATGGTCGTCTGTTTAAAACCATGCACGTTGTCCTCAAAGCTTTTAAGCGTAAAGAATTGATGAAGAGTGTCAATGATATCTGGGAAAACACGACTATGCAAGGTGTTATCATCCAAGCAAATGCAAATCCATACACAATCGGCCTCCCAACGGGACAGTTTTTTGCTAGTGGTGCATACGACCATGCGGATGAGGATGCTTGGAAGACGGCAGAAGTTCACTGCACAGACTGTAAATATTACTGGTGGGCGAGAAGTATTGCGTGTCGGAAACGGGCCAAAATCCACCCTGAACCTCCCACAGTTTTCGCCTGGCATTACATGCAAAGATCTCACGCAAAAGGTGTACCGCCTGCGCCTCCATCAGATCCCGGCGCCGTCCGGCCACCTGTAGCACCTGCATTTTACTTTGACGGCGAGCAGTCAAGAAGAATGATGTTTACGTAAGTTGGCGTATACTGCAAGAAAAAATGATGATTTTACACTTTGTTTGTAGTCTTCTTAATTCCCTAGTTGTTTGAAAGTCCATTCCTTTCTCTGATTTTTTTAGTATTCTTGTTGTTCGCAATTTTGCAAAACACGAATATGAAGTATTTAACCGGGGTCCATATATAGTCACCGTGCGTGATCAGGAGTTTCAATCCGAAAATCATCCGTCACCATACTACTACTTTTATACTCAACGAGCCCTCTGTCACTACCATTCTGCAAGTGACATAACCTTGGAACATCCTCAAAAATTTCCCTTCTTTGAAATGAATCACTATTTTGACTGTTGCGTCCGAGAAGAAGAAAATCCAAAGACACAGGACCATATCGAGCTATTGGAGTTGGCAGGTACCAAGAGCCTCAGTTGTTACGAAAAGCTATACGTAAAGCAGAAAGGAAGATTTGACCCAAGGGTAATACCGATTGGAAATGAGTCAAACGTATGTTTTTTCCCGTGGCTACCCAACCCGACAAAGTGTGGAGACACCAAAGATGGCTTTGAACATGCTCATTCGTACTACAAACCATGTCCACCGTGTGATCTTCCTCCCACAACAACCACACCCAGGCCAACCCCAAAGCCCCATTCAATTTATAAGAGAACAGTACATGGGGGTCTGTCCATCATGACAAATTTTTGTGTGCAGCCACTTGTCATCTACATTGCAAGATTTTACAAAGAGACATTCAATCAAAAGGAGCTGAAGGGAAATAAAAGCTGGTATTGGATGCATTTGTTGGGTGGGATGGTTAGCTCAGGAATGGTTTACTTTGGATACTTTGCTGGAGGTAAATTTTTGGTTTCAACAATGTTTTTAGTAAAGCCAAGTAATCAAAACCTGCATGTAAAATTTGTTTTCAGGATTGCATGATTCGCCACAGGTTAGAGCTCATGTGTACATTGGAGACATATACATATGCACCCTGGCCATTTGCTACATTACCGCATGGGGACGACACAAGAATTGGAAGATAACGACAGCCGCAGAGTTTATACATGGATGCATGGGATATGTGACAATATTCCTAGCAGTGTTAAGTGTTAAGAGTGCACCCGGTATGATGGATAACTCGAAAATCTTGGTTTACATGATGGTCATCACACAAATATTCTTTATGATAATTTTAACGGTATAACAGCACTACTACTATCTTTTACCTATTATTATTACGTATGTAATTGTACCTCCCTAGTATTGAAGTGCAACTTACACTGAATTTTTTTTTATATTCTTCATTCAATCAGTGTCATATACACCTTCTGGATAAGAAATTTGGTATGAGACCTCGCCGTCGTCATTTTCCCACAGTGGAAGCTCGTTTTGATCAAATAAAAATTCCAGTAAGGTTTAAGTTAAAGCAATCAATCCTTCAATGTTACAATGCATCTGACTGAACTGTCATCTCGAACACTAATGTAACTAAAATGATCGTTTCGTAGGGGGGCAAGTTCCGGGTTATAATGCTTATGGTATTGTCCATAATTACATTCTTTCTCTCAACGGCGTCAACGTTTGTTGAATAAATACACCCCTTCAATAACTACTTTCAGCTGTCGTGGAACTCCCACGGTGGGAGTCACATTAACGTTACAAAACGTATTTTTTTAAATGAAATAAAAACATTTTAAAATTATGCGATAACTATAACTATATTTATTTTCTTGTAAAACACCTACACAATGTATGTATGTATGTACCTTCTAATTTGTTACCTGTATATCTGTTGAAATAATAAAGAATTTTAGTTTTAATTATACTTATGTATGTCATCACAAACTGAAGATGTCCCGAGTCCAGATAACTGTTCTAGATTATTGGTCCCTTACATAAAATCTCAGACCGCAAAGGGATCCGAAATCAAATAGGGATCTACGAGGGCAAATAAAATTTAACTATGTGTAAATGCAAAACTCAAACTTTTAATCCGCATCAATCAAACGCAAATCATGCATACATACTATATACGTTATTGAATTCATAACATGTAAAACTATACGCTATATATTAACCACAAGCCACAAACTAAGTAGTGCATGAATAATACCTATCACTTATGTTGATATGCATGTTGTGGATAGTAAGTTCTATAAAACGAATTCAACGTTGCGTCATCACTTGGAGTATCCTGTGGTTGTGGATTTTGTTGTGGTTGGGACGCTGCAACATAAGCTGAGGATGATGAACTGGTCCCCGATCCCGGCTGCACAAGTGAAAGGACTGTAACTGTTTGTACATTTTGGGGGAGACCACGGACCGCCGTAGAGGCAGCTGAAATGGAACCAGGGGTCACGATATGAAGTTGTCCAGCTTCCTTCACAATGTGTGGATCTATTTTCAAGGTAGAAGAAACAATAAACAGCTTGCAAACATGCAAAAATCTTATAAAAATTATTATGATTAATTTTTTCTCCTGTATACCAGGCTTTATCTCGCTCTGGTGATGTTTTGATGAAGAAGCATTCGGTTCAGTTTTGGAAGCAAGAATAGTAGAATCTTTCTTGTGACAATGATTCTTCATGTGGTATCGTAAATAATCCTTGCATGGAAAGGTCTTGCCGCAATTCTCGCACGAATGTGTAGCGGCCACGTGGGCAGTTTCTTCATGTCTCTTGACCCCGGCTGGTGATGAGTAGCCCTTGCCACACATTTCGCATTTAAACTTGTCATAAACTTCCGTGTGTGACTTGAGATGTTTATGCAAGCCCCAACGGGAAGGAAATTCCATGTTACAAAATTTACAAGAAAATGGTCCTTGGGTACTTATTCCAGGAGAGCCCTTAATGGTGGAAGGATCTACACCTTTGGCAGCAGCAAACTCTTCCGGATGATGCTTTTTTAGATGGTCCATAAGTACACGGTTGTGAACGTATGATGCACCACAATACTGACAGATTTCATTACGTTCAGTAGAGTGGATAGCAGAATGATTTTTTAGCCCGGATGCAAACAAAAACCCCTTGCCGCAAACTTCACAAAAGTACTTGAACTTTTTGTCGTGAACTTTTTGAACATGATACTTGAGAATAGAATTATTTGGAAAAAGAAGATCGCATTGACTGCATTTAATTGGTTCAAGTCCTAGCTCCTGAAAATGATCCTTCTGCCTGTGTGCAGTAAGATACGTTGGGGACACAAATGTTTTACCTGAAAAACGCATTAAATATATATTAGAAGGTGCTCAATAATATTATATTAAGTTTTGGAAGCACCATACCAGTTTCAATTAATTAATTAATTTACCGCATAGTTCACAGGCAAACAGTCTTTCCTTTGTATGCTGCAATAAAACAATAATGCATACATTACCAAATTATAAAAATTACTTTCTATTCTTTTTTCAACACTCGAGAAAAAAAGCAAGAAACCTTTTGCATGTGCAATCTAAGATGAGAAGCACCATGTGCTTTGTATCCGCATATTTTACAAACATTTTGAATTTTATCGTGCTGTCTTGCCATGTGGTATCTCAACCTGAGGATAAAACAAGACCAAATCTTAGTTAGCAAAATTTTCTTTGCTTTGTTATAATCAACAAAATGATTAGCCTCGAACCAATAATGTGGTAGTAGCACTCATATACCTGCTCTCTGTAGGGAACACCCTTGTGCAAAGAGTACATGGAAAAGTTTCTGTAGAATGTTTCAAAGAAAAATGTTTGTTCAACGAGTCCTGTTTGCAAAATCTTGCTTTACATTGGTTACAAGAGAACATTCTCGCTTTGTCCATCGATTCCTCATCTCCATCAAAATCATCATCATCCTCATCATAGCCTTCGTTTTCTTCCTTCTTTGTGCATTTTTCTACATGAAGATTGAACAACTGCTGGCTTTCATAAATCTGATCGCAACATTGGCACACAAAGACTTTGTCTTTATGATTGAGTAGAAGATGTTCCCTATACTTATATCGTTGGCCTGAAACAAAAACAGAAGAACTATTGAATTTCTAGTTTTTACAAAATAATCACTTTATAATCATCACAGTACATAGTGAGTGATAGATATTTAGGAACATGTCTTTATTTACTGAAGGGAGCAGAATCACAGTGATTGCACTGATACGTTTTAGGAATAACGTTAATCTTTATGTCACTTCTTTCATGGCTGATTTTCATATGATAATCCCGCTTCTCACTAGAAGAGAAAACCCAACCACACTCCTCACACGGATAATTTGTCGCACTGGAATGCAGATTTACATGCTGTCGGAACCTTCAAATATAGTTTACAGAATATAAGTTACCTTTTTTACTAGTGTGCGTCTAAAAAGAGTTGAATACCTATGTGCGTATACAATAATACAAATAAATTACCTATGCATTGTGTAATACTTGGCCGGACATAAATGACAATGTTGTGGTTCACCTTCATATACTCTCGGCTTTCGTTTTAGTTTTTTTGAAACTTTCTTGATAGGTTTTACTCCATGTTCTGAGTGCATGTGCACTGCTAGACCTCGCTGTGTTTTACAAACAAATGGACATTGCAAGCACGCAATGACGTCTTTCCTTCCATGAAGTTCTTTGTGTTCTCGTAATCTATGACGAGTCTAAAAGAAAAAAAACAATTAGTTTTAAAGTCACAGAGTAAAACAGTTGTTGTTAACACGGGAGTAAATAGATACGTACTTTATAAACAGTGTTGCAAATATTGCATGGGTATTCTACAGGTAAACCTTCCTCATCAGTTTCTGATTCATTATTGGTGTTGCCTGATATACTTCTCCCATCCTTGTGATATTTGGTCTCGTGGATCTTCATACCTCTCTCGTGCAAACAAACATAGTTACAATGATGGCACTTGATCATTTCATTTGTTAAATTCAGATGATGTTCCTCATGCTCCTTAAGTCGGTGAGCGGTATGATATGAAACTGGGCACAATGGACACTTGTGCTCGCCTACTTTCAAGGACTTTGGTTGGCATAGCTTAGGTTTTTTTCTTGGAGGCGATCCAGACACTTTTGATAACAACATTTTATCCTTTTCCTTCCTGCTCATGTGGTGAACTTTTGTTAAATGCATACTTAGGCCCCTGTTGGAAACGGCAACAAATGGGCACTTGTCGCATTTAAAAGCGGCGTCGCTGTTGTGAAGTTGCTCATGTTCCTTAAGCCTAGGTTTCGTGGTGTACACAGCACAACAAATTCCACACGCAAATTGTTCCTTACCCTTGCCATCGTACTCTGAATCCTCAGATTGCTCAGAGTAAGTCATTGACTCCGATTCAGAGTCGGAGAGAATAGACTTGATTTTAGTGTTTTGATTTTTGCGTTTCTTCTTTGAAGAGTCGACTTTATCATCCGAATCAATGGGGACTGAAGTTGAATCTTTAATATTGACCTTTACTTCTGGTTTTTGAATGCTCGCGAAATCTTCGTCACCATATTCATCCAATAATGATTGAACAGTCTCACCTTTATCTTTTAAGCGCCTTGTTGATAGTCTTGTTAATCTCGTCATTTTAGATGATTTTGAATTCTTTGAAGCTTGGTTTACTTTTTTATGAACCTGAGAAGCTTGCTTGTCAATATTTTTTCCTTCCTCAGAACGAAAATCAGAAACATTGGGCTTCAAATCAGCCGCACCTTCTGCTTCTGCTTCATCTATCTCCTCGTCAGAAGGTGCCCAGTCGGACTCATCATCGAGATTCTCATTTTCCAAAAAGTCATCAACGCCAGCATCGTCACCAAGTAAGGATGCTGGTGAATCGACTTCCATTTTTACCCCAGTAGCACCTGCTTGGAGTGTTGTGACGGGATTTTGTCCTGGAAAGAGCAGCAAGAAAATTTTCAACAAATGAATATAATTTAACATAAACTATTATTTAAAGCTTTTACTTGGAACAAAGTAATCGTGAACGTCTGCGAAAATTGTGTCCTCCTCTTCTTCCTCCTCCTCCTCCTCCTCGTCATCCTCAATATTATCCTCCTCATTGGCATCTTCAGCAACTTCTCTTGCCTCGTGTGTTCCGAGTAAGACCTCCTTCAGACTACTTTTTAACGTATCCAACTGCAAATGTAACCGTTCAATTTCGTGATATATCTGATGTCCCTCATCAACACGTTTGGAACAAGTTTCACACACAGAAAACCATCCATCACGTTCAATTTTATCTTCTTGTTCATCAAGCTGGTATTGCCGCTTCATGTACTTTACGCATCTAGCTTTAGGATAACCCAGCAGCTCGCGCAATACAAATACATACTTCAAATTCTCCGACAAAGCTTCGTCTTTTTTCCATTTGTTTGCCGATGATGACCCCAAGAAGCGTTCCGGTGATCGGCAACAACTGCAGTTTCCATCGTTGACCACCAACTGCTGCTCCACAGATTCGACTTCCTCAGTGGCTTTTGGTTGTTCATCATTTTGCACTAAATTTGCATCCGTGTTCATGGGCAAAGGGGAATCAACTCCTTCGGTTGAAGTTTCACCACCTGCAGTAACTGCACTATCCTGCAAATCTTTCGATTTTGGTACAACGCATTTTTTCTTACAGAACAGGCATTTATTGGACGCTTTGCTAAAATATGCCATTTTGTTTTACGCTGATGAGAAGTAAAATAGCTTCTCATACTTCTTATTACTAAACCAATCTGTTATTTATTTAATGGTGGCATGCAATTATTGTAAATTGCCCACTGCGTGAAAGGATACCTAAATATAATAGCTTTCAATTTGTAGCTCTATTGAAACTGAGAAGCAATATAATATGGCTCACGACGAACAACCAAATTTACAACGGCTACAGCAATGGCATTTACAAAATAATTATTATAATTCACTTTTAATTGTTTTCAAATAATACACCTTCAAATGTTTATACGAATTGCTGTTTATATAGCGTATTTCACAAGCAGTAACACCTAAAACAACTGATGATGCTGGGCTGTGATAACTTTCACCCAATTTCTTCTTCCCGCAAACACTTCTATTTTATGCTCACCTCCCTCCCTTCATTTGAGCTGGTAGTATTTTCCACGTCAGGTTTTACTGGCTGAACAAAGTAAAATAAGAAGACGCTTTCATTCATGTCATTAGTCTGCAAAGTTGTAGGCAGCAACTCAACTCAGGCATTACCCCAAAATAATGATGCATTGGCAATAATATTTTTTCGTTATGATTCGTGATATATTTATAATAATAGCCAGTGACTATTAGTTAGTTGCTCGTGTATTCTAATTAAAGACAAACCAATCTACTCACAGTCACAAGCGTCACAAGTCACAGTCATGCATCTGAGTTACAAGATCTACTACATGGTTTTATTGTCGTATGTTGCCCCAATCTCGGTGACTGAAAATTATGGTGGTGCTAGTCTGTGCAGCTGTGCAGCAATTTACATTGTGTTGTCGTTGTTGTTGTTGTTATTGGGCTGACAGATAGCTGAGATTTTATGTGAGGAATTTCCCTACTATTTTGAAATGTTCAAAAGATAATTATAACATTTTAATTGTCGAAATAATTGTGGATAGCAAATAACCGAGCAAGTACTGCAAATTCTAATCGAAGTTGACCCGAGCTCAAGTTAATCCGAGTCATTGTCATTCCTTCCTGTGCGTGCTGTGTGTGGTGTGGTGCGGCGGTGAATAAAAAAGCTTCATTTACTTGGTTTGACGCAATCCTTTAATTTCGAATTTCTATTGCCTACAATTTTCATTTTGAAACAAGTCACAATGAGTACAATTAACCAACAGTCTTCGGTTGGTAGAGGTAAACACACCACACAATCGACATTTAAAGCAACAATACAATTTGCAATGTAATAGGCTATTTGTAGTGATGTACATTTTCGAATTCTTGTTGCGGTTGTAGGAAAAGCCCTTCCAGACCTTACTATTCATCAATTGATAATGTCAGGAGATGTCGTACGCGCCCAACAGATGATTCAAAGTGAACAAAAGCTTGTGAAATCAAAAGATGAGGTTAGGAATATCTTATTCAGTATTTCTCACTGCTCTTTAGTATTCTGTACCGTATCCTTCTTAGCCGATAATTTAAAAAACAACTGTCAATGTTGAATTTCTACTTCTAGAGTGGTAGACTTCCTATTCATTGGAGTTCTAGTATGGGATACACTGAGTTAACTGAGCTATTACTCACTCTAGGGTCTCCCGTGGACGAAACCGACGACGTATGCTTGATGATTATTCGTTCAAAAATGATAACGAAAACTTATTTCATCCACAGAATTAATCACATTACTCTATTCACTATGCACAGAGCGAGCTGACTCCCCTTATAATAGCTGCATCTGCGGGAAGAACTCCGATTGTTCGATTATTGATTTCAAAAGGGGCTGATGTTAATGCTCAAAACTCGGGTGGTCATTCGGCTTTACAATATGCGGCGTCAAAAAATCACACAGAGGTAACGACTAAAAGATAAAAACATTTAAGTACATGAATAAATTTTTCGTAACTATTCAGGTTTACAGAAACATTCGATTGTCATTATATAACTTGTACCTGTAGATTGCTGAGATTTTGCTAACTAACCAAGCTGACATCAATATGAGAGATAAATTGAACGCAACAGCTCTTCATCGGGCAGCTTCAATGGGGAATATGAAGCTTCTGAAACTTCTCTTGGAACCAAGAGAGCCTAGGATCGAAATTGATGCCAAAGACAGCCAAGGAAATACCCCACTGTATGAGTTTTTCCAAACACTTACTACTACTAGAGTCATCTCATTGAAACAACATGCGTGTAATATGTAAGGTATCTTATGTAACTAGTGTTTTTCTTTGGTTTAATAGACATTTAGCCTGTGAAGACGATCAAATTGAAGTTGCTAAACTGTTACTAGCACATGGAGCTAAATCCAATGTACTGAACAAGTCTAAAAAAACGGCCTTTGACCTGGTAAAATCAGAGTCGACTGCTACTATACTTCGAAATATTGCCGATACTCGTTCTTAGCTTACAGTTAATATCTGATTTGTATGTAATTTTGTACTAAAAACGAAACATGATTATGATAATTTAAAACCAAAAGTAAAATAATTGTAAACTAATTAATAATTTATTCGTGCTGAAGAAGATCAAAGTGTTTGATAGAAAGCTCTACAATTAAAATAAAATCAACGACTTCTTAAAGCGTCTCTAGTCTCTACAAAATCATGCAAAGGCAACATTTAGCAAAAGTTTCCTTGATAAAAGGAAAAAGTGGCTAATTAATATTTTATTGTTGTCGCAATTTGCTTACTGAAAGAACACGTACGCCATACACAATACACACGTAGCTACAATGAGGTTCGCCACTCAATGTTGGGTGGGACATAAGCATACATACCTAAGTATGTAATTTCGCATCGCACACACACCTACTTTCCTTTCCTCCACTTGCACTTCCATCACGACGAACCGGGGGATCCCTCGTTATATGTAGTTATGAAAATCCGCGTGTACCCTCTTTGTTCTTACCTCCTCATTTGGAACTTTCGCGAGCCCACATTATGCTGGTGTTCGTTCAACAGCACATCATCTAAAACTCTAGTCTCCAACTTCCAACACGAACATTAATCAATGAAAAGTCTTATCCAACAACACCAATCGACCCGACTTCTAGTCCTCCTGTTATAAAGATTTTGTTATCATGAAAAATGAG
>JAHZMZ010002339.1:0-14084 GCA_027743805.1 Lepidocyrtoides sp. E14 | reverse complement strand
GTCGACAGTCTAAATTGAAGAACGGGTCAGTCGCCCCAATTTGCGCATGTGATTGTCATTTAACTATGGGGAATTCAAGTAACAATGGAGTTGTCGGCAACTCTACCGGAAATGGTGTAAGTAGCAACAATGGCATGAATACGATTGGCAGCAGAACCAGTAGTAACAGTAGTGGCAGCAGCAGCGGCGGAAGTGGTGGTGGAGGCTCAGGTTTAACAGCAACCAGTAGTAGCAGCAGCGCCAGCAGTGGTGGTGGTAACAGCAAAATTAATGGTTTCGCCGGCTCATTACTTAATGGAACGAAGAAAGATTCCATTCTCAAGTCATTCGGTTCTACCACGCTAGCTACAACCACGTCAGGAGGAACGACACAAGGATCTTCATCTTTGGTCACGTCGTCAGGAGGTGGGAACGCTGTAAGCAGCACTACCAAATATGAAATGCTCCGCAATAACTTTTTCGGATCGGGTATCACCCGAGATAGGGATCCCAAGCTCAATTCTTCTTGCCAAGCACTCAATCTTTGTGCAAATAATGGAGGTACTAATGGTGGGACGAGCAATGGAGGGAATGCGTCATCAATTTACGGTGCGAGTAGTATCAACTCCACCACCAGCAATAACAACGACTCTTTAATAAATGGTTTGACCGGGAATGCAGCTGCTTTAAAGGTTAGCTCAAGAGCAACTGGAACCCGTGTCCGACGAACCATTTCGTGCTATGCGAAAAATCCGAGTAAATTGGATTCTCTTGAGAATAATCTAAGTCAACAAGCTGCTGGCTTTGGACTAGTGGAAAAGGATAACATGTATTTGGGAAGCAGCATGATGAACATGAGCAGCACTACTAACAATGGTAACAATTTGCATCATCATCACCATCATCTTTCTAATGGACATCATCATCACAGCTCAACTAATGGTTTTATGCCTGCTCCTTCAACTACAGGGATAAATGGACACGGGGTGGGAGGACTTGGAGCAAGCACTGCTAGCATTGTACACTATCACCAGCAACACGGCTCTGCCGCTCCTGGCACAATAAACGGACATCATCATCATTTACCAAGTGCTGCAAACGCTCCCAGCGTTGGTGGAGCGAGTTTCCCTAATCCCATTTGCGAGTTTTCACCATTCTCTTCAATGTCATCAACCGATTTGATCGGGCTCAGGATGACGAATGGGTTTGGAGCTGGAGGTCTTGAAAGGAGATATGTGGGATCAAACGGTTCCGCTAATTTTACCACCTACTTTCATGACAATCCCGTAGACTGTGGTTGCTCCTCTTGCTTTCAAGTGAAGCTCAATATTTTCCAGGTATGTTACAAAGATTCTTACCCTAAAATTAATTACATTTTTCCGCTTTTAATTTGCTTCTGGCTTGTTCTTAGAAATAAACATAATCATTCATCACCAACTCGCGTTTTATTGCAAAATACCACCAAAGCTCATAGCACCATTCATTCATTGTTAATATCTTGGCATAAAACAAACATAATTAAATTCCACTTCATGTCCCTTCGTTTGCTCTCTCCCATTTTAATTTCACCATCAGTCAAGTCAACATCTCATAACATTTTCTCTTTTATCATATTTACTTTTAAATGCTTTCATGTATTTCAGCTCTCTCATGTATTTCAGCTCTCAGCATTTGCAATTTGCAACATTTATATATCCCGTTTGTTCCTTCGTTCACAGTTGGCTAATTAGTTTCAATTATATTTTCCCCATTGCCCACGCAGTTCAAGTATCTCTGTGTGCACCTTTATTCGCAGAAAGGAGAATGACACCAGGCCGGGCACCACACACACCATAATATAATATATAATTATTAACATGTTCCCTGTTGTTGCCAGTTTTTCTTAAACTCCACAACCGTATTTAATTAGTCACCGCTGTTGTATTTTTTATAATGAAAACTAACCTGTACCCGCACGGCAAGAAAAATACCATTGACTTTTCTACCACTTGTGGTCTGCTGAGTATTACTAGAAATTTTGACTGAAGACATTCTCTATGGCGGTATAAGCTTTTGCTCTGGGTAGGTAGTGCAATGAGTAAGCATTCACAGCTAATTTTCTCTCAAGAGACCTAGTAATAACGTTACTTACCGTTGTCATTCCGCTCAAATGTAATGTAATGGTGAAATGTGGGAGGTAGTTGTCATTTCTGATTAGATTAGGCAGTCAAGCAGAACTGGGAGGCAACGGACTGGATTGAGCGAATTTTTTTTTTGCATGCCACAACATTTTCATATATCAAATATCAACATAATACTTATCAGTATAACTTTATGTAAAAGTGCAGTAATAGAAATAAATGAGTAGAGAGGGGAGTAATTTTCTCTTGTGTAGACAAAGTTTGTACATTCTTTTCAACACTGACACTCATACATATTACCATATATACCGTGTAGTGGAATATATGTAATCTATTCCGCCAAAAAAAAATGACAGCCCACACGTATTACAGCTATACGCATAATAATAACCTTAAAAATACACTACTATTATTATGCAGTTTCTAAAGAAGAGATATAAATAACATACTTAACTCCCCTTGTATTTATATCGTATCATATCAAATTACACTAGTTTTTGCTCTCTGGTCTCATTCTTCTTGTTTGATGATGAGATGAAATCACTGCATGTTTGATGCAAAAGGAGTGCGATTACAACCACTTGCAAGCAAAGCCTTTTATGCATTTGCTCCACTCATCATAATCATAACAAATTCGCATTCCTCTTTTGTACTAGACGAGTACAGTTTCAAGGCTACTCGGATGCCGCCGCGGTCTTTCCAAATAATTGCATTGGTTCCGTCGCACATATAGAAGACGAGGCGTGCAATGCAAGCTGTGTGAAGGTCGATGTTCCTTTTTTTTCTCTTTCTCCCATGTTTTCATAACATGCACTTGTCAGTTGCTTCTGTTTTTTTTTCATAGGAAAATTGGCCAAATAAAAAATGATATCGTGCTGTTTGTTTGGTTGTACTTTCAGATTAAATTAATTTTACGCTCATGTAGTTGCACTGTTCTCTTCCGCCGCCGCTGCTGAGCCATATTTTTTAAAACTTTAGTAATGGTTTGTTGAAAAAGAACATATATCTAGTCCCGTCACACATTTTTATTTTGGATGCTTTTCCCATACAAATGCGGAAGTGTTTTGGTGGAAATATTCTTTTCAGGGACTTTCTTTTGTCAAGCATCATCAGCAAACAAATTGGAGGAAAAGCTGATCAAGCAAAAAAAAAGGTTTTCCTTTGTCTTGGTTTGGTGTACTAGTCTAAAAAGATATATGAACTCAATATCTATAAAAATAAAAGAAATAGCATCATTGCTGTCGGGTCATAAAGCACGGTTATTAACTGTGCCAAGCCAGTAATGCATACTAAAACATGTAGATTAAAAGCCAGACTTTCTATTGAATCAAAGAAAAATGCATACGGTATGTAGGCACTAAAAGACACCGAGTCTCCCACAAGTAACGTGCCAAAAACGCCCAAGACTACTTGTCTACACACACACGGTCTATATTAATTCATGTTGCTAAATATGGCCGTAATTTTTGGCGTTAAAGTGGTCTCAGACAATTAAATCCACATGCTCGTAATTTATGTACGCATTTAAAGCGACTGATATAGTAAAAAATAAATTATATGTTGTAGTTCGCAAGGTGCATTTTCGCATAACAAGTCAGTGATGTGTGATGTAAAATGAAAGAACGTAATCTTTCAGAGATTTAATGTTGCTTTACTACCTATTATTGTGAGATATCATGTCATAAATTATCCATACATATGTGTATACAGAGATACAAAAAAGTCTTGTGCAAATCTTAAACACATGTAATACCTACATCTATATACAATTATTTCTTTCACAAGATGCTATCAAATATTATAGCATGGCACGGATAAAGTTTATGTGGTGCGGTACAATATTATGATAATTGATAATCAAAAAAATAAATTAAAAATTTTTGCTGCACTCGACAGAATAATTAAGTAGCGATAGTTCATTTTATATATTATGGCTAGTATTTGTGGTGCCAACTGCATTAAAACACGAAAAGTCAATGACAAACTATAATATTTTTATGATGGATGTGTGTGTATATAAATAAGCTTGCAAATGATCAAGTCCTAAATCTCATTTTATTGCCTATTCAGGCACGTTCTAGCCAACTTGCTTCCGGAATTAACTTTTTGCATTTCTTTGTAGTAGCAAGCAAATTTTGTTAATTCCTTGAAGGGCAAAGTTGTACACGAATTTTGATAGGATTTCCTATTGAATATACTACTGCTTCTGTAATTAAGAATTTAAGCGTGTCGGCGCATATAAATATGTTTACTTTTGTAAATACAATTAGCTGCTGCTTTATTACGCTGTTGTAAATGACGGTTGAATGGCACTGCTAATTCTGTTTTAATTAAAGTCATTTCATAAAATGCGTATGGTGTGTATGTATACATGTTTTAAGTAAACTTTGAGGGAGGTCTTTATGCTGGCTACATTGAATAATAAATCCAATTATCTTTAGTAATCAATTTCTCTACAAAATTCTAAAACCTAATTTGACTTGTTGAATTGAATACAATAGTATATATTAGCGTCATTGTCTTGATCGTATTGACAGCAAAACTATTTTACCTAGGTGTTTCTTGATGAAGACTGAAAATATTATTTTCTCTAAAATAGTTTTTGACAAACGCTTAATCATGATAATATGGTCAGCCACTCAAACTCTGCTGCGGTTGGTTAATTTTCAGTTTAGGAAGAGGCGACCTGTATTTTACAAGAACTTTGTCAACTCCTCCCCATCGTCAACACTTAAAAAGGAATCCTTTGCAGTCAAAGCAGATGAAATACTAGTACAACTGCCAAGTACCGTCATACGTATTTATCACACAAAATTGGTATATTCGCATAACCAATTTCTCATTTTCACGTTCTCACTAATCATCATGTACATCTTTAAATTTTTGCTTATATTCTTGATGTATTATGTAACCAGCCATAAACGTCAATATATTGTTGAGTGTACAAACTGTATAGAATGTTTAAGTCGTGACATCACGATGCATTGTACGCACAAAACACATTTTACGGACATAAATTGACAGTAATTCATGCATTTTGTTCATTCTGCTGCTGCTGTATGCGATTAAGGTTTTAAGTGACAGAGAAGAGGAGAGAGAGAGAGAGATGAAAGACACTGTCGAATCCAATTTATTGTAGCAAGCGATTGTGCCACGTTTGGAGGATGGCATTAATAAAAAGTAAAATTAGGTTTGCTCCACATTAAATATATACACACTGTAAGTCAGCAATTGACAAAATATCTTCTTTATCGTCATCCTCATCACCAGGAAGAGTTATGCAATCTCATTTCTATTGCCAGTGAATATTATTATTATGCACAATATTTCATGCCTTTGTGATGATAGTATATGTACTTTGCATTGTGTGTGATTTTGTAATGCATAAATTAATGCCTATGTGTGTACTGCCAAAATAATTTTTTTTTCTCTTTTCTTGTGACAAATATAATAAAAAAATATGTTTTGCAGTTTGCAGTCTACTAAGAAGGTACTCATTGTCATCGTCATCATTGCGCTCGTGTACTTGGGGTGTTTATACCGCTGCGCTGTTGCTATTATTTCTGTGTAGCATTGAAGCGTGTAGCGTAGCGTACCTAATTTAAAGTACAAGTGCCTTATGATCAAGCAATGCGATGCGATACTAATCAAAAGAAAATTGTAGTATGTTTAGCACTACTTTGCGAGCAACTTTTGAAACATCAGTGCAATTTGATGAAAAAACATGCTGCTTTGATTTTAGTTCGTCAAACCATGATAATGATGATGATGGCAATAATGATGTGGTGATTCAAAAGGCGACAGAACTCATGTTATCTATTTACTTCATAACTTTTATTTCTCTCCGTCTGTGTCGTTGATAAAATTAGATTAAAAGAGAAAGGATCACACTATATCTGGACCTTAAAGCTACGAATGTCGATTTTAACAATGGTACAATGCTTTTTACACAAGTAATACCTACTACCAACTACTTTTATATCAAAAAGACTTTGAAATTGCAATATTTGACTTGTCGATCGAGATGATTCGCTTTGTAATACGATGTAAAAATAAACGTATTCAAAGATTCATAAATTAAATATCATCACCCACGTTGCATTTTTTTTTTGATTGTTCGACACTATCTCTCTTTTTCTGTCCGTCTGCCTCTGCCTGCGCGCACCCATATACAGGACTTATATGACGTGTGTGTTCTGCAAATTAAAGAAAGAAACACAATGGAGACTGGTGAAGAGTGACTAAGGCTAACTTTATGCTGCATTGTGGGTATACTAAAAAAGCCAATTCAATACTTAATTGGACAAACTGTAAGTCAATAAAGTCTCAAGGGTTTTGAGACTGCCTGCTTGAAAGTTGAAAGACTGAAATTATATAGACGATTCAGATTTGTTTGCAATCTGACAGCAGATGTGTAGCATTTATTGATGAATCCACTTTTGAGATACATGTTATGCCATCCCTAGTAGTCCTCACCACCACTATTATACGTAGTTCTTGAAAAAGTTTCAATGCACTTGTTCGTAGGAAAGTGGTTGTAAGTTATAATCCAGCAACAAATCATTCCCTCCTCTCAACCCGTCAATCTTTTCAGTTCATGCAGCGAGTTCTTCTTCTGTACAGGTTTATTGCAAAGTTTGTTAACAAAACATAACAGGATGACAGGAAGAGCTACAACAATCCAGAAAAAGTTCACACTGACTTTTGAACTTTACGTTTGTAAATGTGTGAGTGTGTGTGTGTAGTTTTTTGATAGCTTAAGAAAAGAAGAGCAGAAGCAGCAGAGGCAAAGCTGCGTTGATTTATTTGATTACTTTCAGGTTTCACTCCTGTTTCTCTGGAGGGATATTTTATATTATGTAGCTCTAATTGTTTGTACTACTGTAATACAAAAATGTAGTGTTTCGTTTCATTATCTTTCTTATATTCGACATGTGCACACACAACTCATATTTTTTCTATATCTGCAGTCCAATATTTAGTTTATGGTAGACAGGAAGGGATCCACATATAGGTTTGAACGTGCATGGGAATAAAGTAAATGATCTCATCACCATTATCATCATCTTGAAAAGTAAAGAGTTCATATTATTATTCATTGCTTTATGTCTGTATATGTACTACTATCCAGTCCAGTCATCCAACCTGCTATAGATAACAACATTATCATCATAACATTGGTTACATAACAAGCTTGGCAGTTGTATGCAATAATGCAGTGCAACAATAATTCTCTCCGTTTCTTGTATTTTTATGTGAATGTACACGCATAAAATTCTAAACTTGTACTTAATGCACCCTCATCATTTTCGTCGATGGTGTAAAGTTGACTATCCTATCCTTCTGCTGGTGGTGCCTCTCTCTCGGCGTTATGCAACGATAATAAATAAATATTATGGAAATGGTAATGACGGGTGGCAATTAGAATAGCAATGAAATGCATACTCCACAACAGATTTTCCCATCAACCAGTCCCACGTTAAACGGGACGATATGATAAGACGATAATACGGTTGTTTGGCTCAAACCTGGCAAAGTTGAATGTATCCCTGAATATGTGCTGTTAGTCGTATTTACATCTAACATTTAACAGTCCATGAAGTTGATGACTTACAATATTTTTTTTTTACAAATGTGTGGAATAGAATGGAAGTAGAGTATGAAATAGCAGAGCAAAAATATTCAATAGGCATACATGCATGTATAAAGTCTTCTTCTTTTTTTATGAAACGTTATATACACCCACGTTCTTTTCCCAGCTTGCTTGGTCATAACTATCACAATAAAGCCCACATGAACACCACTCACCACAATAATAAAACATGCATTTAATGTGCAATTTTGAGAAGCGTCAACTGCTAATGACGATGACTGATGATGCGTTGAGTACATGGCATTAAAAAGTGTACTGTTAAAAATGGAATTAAATAACGCGAGTAATGATGAAGAAGGGCTAAACAACACCAAAGAAGAAAAATACAAAATGGTAAAATAATAAAATGTATAACAGCACACAGCGTAACAACAAAATAATGCTTGGCGTGAGATGGCATGTTTGGACAGAGGAACAAGAATTACAGTTATAATTTTTATTGTCCCGTGTGGTACAAAAATGTTCGCTTGTGTCACAAACTCATATTTTCCCATGACTGTGTATTTTTTTTACAGAAGGATGAGATTTTGACTTGCTAGCATTTTTCTAAGCAATGAAGATCAACTACATGACTAGTATCATGCTGATTTAGTAGTAGTAGTAGTAGTAGGGCTAGAGCTACGTGCTACGTCTTCGTTATTATTATTTTTTTCTTTACGCACCATTGGATTGAAATCAAGATAATTTGTATCTGTTATGATTCCAAGATTATGTTTTCATTATTATTATTATTATTACCACTTCAAACGAATCACTCTCGTTAATGATGATAGGTATTTAAGATTATTGCAACGATAGTATCATCAAAGATGATAGAAAACCATTATATCTTTTTGGTTGAGTTGGATTGAGATTGTGTGGTTATTCTAGAAAACTATGTAGCATGCACGTACAAGCTGAAACGTACTTCATTTTTAGTTGCTCACGTATTTTCTATTTGTTCATCTAAGAAAAAATTGGTTGTTCTTGTTTAAAATCACGTTGCTTCTTTATTACACTCACTATAGTAGTAGTAGTGTGTGGGGAAGAGAGTGCAAGCAAGGTAGGTAAGTAAATAGACGAAAGTGGTATGGTTTTTGCTAAATGTCAGATTCGATTTCAGAACTGAAAGCTTTCCTCTCTCCCCTATCAATAATAAACATTCTACTTTTCCTTTTATTACGCTTGATTATTTGTTTTTCATGTGGTGCGTCTACGTCTATATGCATGTATACGCTCGTATAGTATTTATCCAAATAAATTAGCAGATAAAGATAAACTATTAGAGTTTTTATAAATTGCGAGTAATTCACATTCATAGAATACGCAATGCAATGATATGAATACGTTGAATACATTAAAGTTGTAGATATGCAGACCAATAAATGGATGAAAAAAGTATATAATATATGCCTACTACATTTTGTAGAATATGCATGTAATTTGATCATTCATTCAAATTTTTTTCCATAAAAACTCAAATTCTTTTGGATCCATTTTGTAAAAAGATTTATGCACTCAACTTTAAATGCTAAATATGTAGCATTATTATTCAGAAAATTTATTCCCTTTGGCTTTGCTTTGCTTTGCATGTTGTAAATACATATGTGTAAATCTAACAGTCTATGTATAATTTTATTTACACAAGTTTGATTGGATGCATGCATCGCCAAGTTTTTGGAAAATATCCAGTTTTCTGTATTACTATTATGCACCAAACAGCAAGAAAACTAGATGTGATGTGTTTTACAGACCGCTGAGTACTGTCATTCGGAAATAATGTAGCACTTGCGTACATATATGTGCATTATATGTATTATGGCTATAAAAAGTGATATAATGTTGCTAAATACCTAGATAAAAAACGAGCATGAAATTTAAAAGGAATGTTATTCATGGCTACTTACAAACCCCTGTCATGCTTGTGAGTGTTAGACTTGAGTTGATCTGATGCATATAGGCTATATGTAGATATATGCATTTATATATCTCACGCTGTTTTTTTATTTACCTACGTAGTACCCTTGTCAAAATCCAATCATCACATGCATGTAAAACGCAAGCTTCAACAAGAAAATCACTTTATTAACAATCCAACCAACAAACAAAATATGCGATTTGTTAATACACCGTATTTAAATTCCTTGTAATAGCTACATGACATGTGTAGGTATGCATTCATACATTGTACAACTAAGGATAGGTAATCAAGTAATCACGGATATTTACCACCTAATGGTGTGACAGATACCAATGGATGGGCTACTTTTTAGCAAAAACCTTGATTCCTTCATCAAGTATGCATGTCTGATTATATTCTGATGTGCTGTACTGCACAAGTTCAATGTAACCCGGCAGACTTCTTTTTGGTGCTTTGAGAGATGGCGATGAAAAGAAGAGGGAGGAGGACGAGGAGATACCAAGAAGTTTTGAAACTAAATGTGGCATAATTTTAATCAAAATCAAAGCTGGAGCAATAATATTAGGTAAAATGAAGGTTTGCTGCGTATGCAAGTAAAGCAAACAATAATAGCCGCGGTCTACGACGAAAGGCACGTCGCCTTATTATTATTATGCCTTTATAAAGGAACAAGTTTTCTTTTGAGAGTTACAAATTTTAGTCGTCAGTAAAAAAAAAGTTGGCAGGCAGTTCAGGCTTGGCTTGGTTCTTTTTTGATTCTGATTCTTCTGAGTGCAAGTGAGTACTCTCTGCGATCTTTGTGGATTACTGATTATAATGGAATATTATTATTATTACTTTGCAATGCAATGAGTATTATATTTTTGTATATAAAAATATATTAATAAAAAATACATTTTCATCCACAGCACTGTACTACTGCATAGCCAGTCTGTTGCTGCGGCCATCATCATCGTCGTGGTCAACGTTATCGTCAGCAAGCATAAAAAATGTATGTAGCAACAAGACAAAAAGTAAAAAAAACCTCTAATAATAATACAGCAACCAACAACGTAATATATTGAAGCAACCATCAAAAGATTCTAAAAAGATTCCGCTTCGATGAACGTAACATAAAACATTAACCCACAGAGAGTGTGAGACTATAGTAGCATGCATACCACTTCACTGTTGTTGGCGAAGTAAGTAGGTATAACATGCATAATTTCTATTCCACCTGGTCATGCCAGGTAACCACACAGTATGGTGGCAAATGGCAATGAGTACAAAAATCATCAAACTATGTAATGGTAATGATAATAATATAAGTACGCAATGGAATGTAGAAACTGAAGTTTTAGGTTACAAAAATACTAGCCAAACAGAACGAATAAACCTATCAAACTTTTGCTAGCTTTTATAAAACACGAGGCTATCCGTGTGTGCCATTATTTAGGCAGACCTTACAAAAAAAATTATATCCATTTGTAGGCACATTATTATGCCATATAAAAATGTGCGTTCAATTCCCCTTTTTCTCAAAGATTCCTCCACCTGTGTAATAACGATATTGCTGAGAGTGTGAGTTGTGAATAATAGAAAATATTGTAATGTGTGGCTAAAGTGTGTTCATAAATTGTTCAATTTGATCTTGCTTTTGCAGGTACTATAATTGCCATACATTTTTTTCACTTTTACACACAGTGTCAACTCGTCAAGTGTAAAATGTTCACGGTGTATTTATGAAGAGGACAAAAATATATTTTAGAAGGATTCACATTCATGAATGTTGTATATACGACACTGTTTTTAATATGAACCTAACTGGCGTGCCAAACTTTGCATTGTCTTTAAAACAAATGAATGTGATTTTAGTAGATAATTTGATTGTGTAGAAAGTTACATATTATGTGTACTTTTGCAATACACATAAACAATACACATTTCTTGAAAATGTAGCTAAATTTAATGCATAAACCTGATGTCTTTGTGTTTTGTGCAAACACTATCTTTATTAAATTTTATTTCCCTAATGTTTAAAAGTCAGCGACATTACACAAGCTAATTAAATTTTAGTTGGGTTGCTTGCTCTATAAGTAGCACAAAAATATATTTATTATTATTGTATTGGCGCAGTAAGCATTTTATCAAGTCTCAAATAATCTACCATAATGATAGCAGTTTCAAGATACAGTCATCTACAGGTGCAGTGGATTATTGTCTTTGTACGTCAATTGTGTTGCACACTGCACGCACCTGCTTCTGCTCTGGCAACTTTGTTTCTCCTCTCTTGATTTGATCATTTTTTTCTCGGTTGTTGCTCTGAAACAAAAGGGGAGTTCTCACACAACCGACCATTTTATAGACCAAAAACCACGAACAAGTGAGTAAAAAAACAAGGCATGCAAGCCAGAAAGTATTTCAGCTGAACATCCTGTTTTTACATGTAAAAAAATTTACCATTTGCCACCATTTCTTCACCATTAAGTTGGCATTATTAATATAGCCTTGTATGTATCATTGCACTGTTGTACTTATGTTCGTATTCTTAATAATAGCCGCGATATATTTGCATCGTCCGCATGCACACACACTGACTCTCTCGGCATTGTTTCATGACAAATTACACTGGCATTCTTATGCAATCCATTGTTTGCATTTTGTTGCGCTTCTATTCCCCAGCTTCACCATTCTTTTTTAAGACAGGTAAGAGGGGGAAAAGAAAGAAAGAAACAGGATGTGGGTATTACTGTGCTTACTACAGAATCGTCATTATTAGGATTCTCAGTGGCACTGTGAACAAAGTTTGCATGAACATTGCACTGGTATGAAAGTAAAGTAAAATTTTATTTATTTAAACCGCCGACATTGCATGAACAAAAAGTCTTGGTACAAAAGTGTACATTCTCTGGGAGAATTTTCCGTGCATAATTTGTCGAAGTTTTGATGTAATTTAAAAGGCTGGTTTTTAAGTAATCTTAAGGGGAGCAACATGTGTTATCATCATCGTCAATTTTTAGAGTTGCTTCTGTGTCGGTATTTTTGACGTGAAAATATGCATGAAAAAAGTTACCCCGAACTATGAAATTACAATGAAGGTACATGTATTTTTATGTTCATGAGAATACTGCTGTTTCACAGGTTTACCTTGACTAGAAAAAGAGCCGCAAAGCTGCATGCAGTGCGGTTTTTAAAACATTTCCTTTCCAGTAGTAATATCCCCTCAAAGTTTCAATACGATAGACACAGACATACGGACGATGATCGTAGTAGTAGATTAATATAAGCATGTATGCACATCCAAGATTCCTGAATTTCAGGAAGGAAACGGTTAAAAATGCGTCAGTCACATGATACGTCAGTTTGCAAGAAACCCACCGGAAGGGGATAGTCAAGTAGAAAAAGTAGTGGGTAGAAAGGTGTAATTTGTTAAAACGATCAAAGAAATATACCTACGTGTTAAAAGGTAAAAGTTAAGTAGGGTTTCACAAAGCAACATTAATGTTGCATGAATACAGAGAAATTTCTGCTTCAATAAACGCATGTAGACTTTTTAACTCCCGCATTCTTCATTAGTTAGGAACGCAGTCGAACAACTACCCAATGATGTCTATCCCAGGTATCATATTCCTACTAATGCGAATAAATTCAGATGTATAGTTATAACTTTCATTTGCTCTCATCGTCACTTCACTCAAATTACCATGTGCATAATAATTACCCACCTGGGTTTTAGGAATAATATAATATATAATGGTGGAAAGCTGTTTCATTTCTTATTAAAAGCAAATTTATTCGGGCAAAATATTAGCTGTGGTAAAATAGCTACGCCTTGCTTATCCACATTGTGTGGTTGATTTGACACAGAATGTAAATTTTACATATTTTGTGGGTTCTTGAAGAAGTGTACTGAACGAAACCGATATTTTAATCAAAATTTCTGAGCATGGTGGCTTCTAGACAAACAGAGGGGTCTTTAACAAGTAGACGGAAATTACACAAAGTTTTTAGTTTCGCATTCCCTCTCCGTATTACTTCCGCATCATCTTACACAGACTCTGTGCTATTTAAAACAAAAAACAAGTCATGTAAGTGGGTGAGTATGTAAGTGTGTATTTTAAGAATGATCTTAAAAACTCAAGGTCGGAGTTAGATGTTTAGAAAGCAGTTTCCGAATTTTGTTTAATCTCAGAAAACTGAGATTAAATTTTTTTACAATAAATTATGCTCGAGCGCAAGGCAAAAATACATAAAAGAAGTAGGTGAACCAACATAATTAATAACACGCTTCTTCTTGTAAGCTTCCCAGTTCAAATATTTGGCATCCATCATTTTTATCAATTTTTGTGTTATGAATTTTTTATGAAAAGTGAAAATTAATCTGCATCCACCCACAATCTTGTTTCATCCGTACCACCAAATTAAATCCACAAGTTTTTAGTGTAACTAAATA
>JAHZMZ010002338.1:0-10861 GCA_027743805.1 Lepidocyrtoides sp. E14 | reverse complement strand
GTCATCATTTGCTAAATGACCCACCCAGGGTAAGTGATGACGTAATATATGGATCGTCCCTAATTGAATTACCTACTTTCAATGATTGCGTTGTTAAAAAACTGCGTGTAAAAATACCTCAGGGTGTACAAATTAATACTTTGCCCTCAACATGTTTTTTTACTTAAACTTTCTAGCAACACAAACTCATGATCATGAATGTGTCTAAATTGAAACCAAGTAATTTATGTGACACTCAATTTTACATAACTGTTCACCACAGGAATTTCTCGAAGGGTAAAACAAGGTATATTTTAGCGAAAAAAAATTCTCTAAATTAATGGTACTAACTAAAGTCCTGAATACTCAAGTTCAAGGACACAGCAGTATTTAAAATGTGTTGATTTATTTTATATCCCTACAAAAATGAAATGACAGCAGGAACGTTGAAGGAGGCGGAGATCAAGTTTGACATAAATATAATCAAATGGCCATATAACTACAATCGTTTTAACGGTATCAATACTAATGAGCTATATTATTATCTATGGAATGCATTGCGTACTACAAGAATTAATTAATTAGACAGCTCCTTTCTCATTCTACAAAAAGGGTAAAGTGAAACGGTAAAAAATACTGCTTCGTTTTGTCAAGAAGCAATACATAATTGAAATGGCAAAACCTCACTCACACAACAGCAGCACATTGCCAGGGCAGACGGATTGCATTTTGCAACTTGCCGTATGCATGTAACATGGATTTGCGGTAAAGTGGCTTCACAAATGTAAGAAGAGAGAACAGTAAATTACATGCATGTAGAGCTCAGACGGACGAAGCTGTTTCTTTACACACACACACGACAACCTATAAAAAATTTACTTTGCATTAGCATTATCTTATTAACATACAATGGAAGCTGAATTTCATAAATTAATATCATGATGATGATATAATATGCTGTATACGATTTACACTTTTTTTGATTTTATAGTCGCGTTTATTGGTAGGATCAAGAGGAGACAATAAAATGAGATATAAACTACCTTCAAGGATATTCAATTAAATGTCTGCTGCAATCAAGCACAGACTTGAACAAGGATGTTGATCATCGCATAGCCATTGTAGTAGCGGGCTAAGTATGTTAAGGAACTGTTTTCTGTTGTTTCATTTTGACCACAAATGAATCTGCAACGATTGATGCCGGTTTTGTGTTCAAAAGAATTGAGCTGTTTGTTGTTTCAATGAAACTATCAACATACATCGGATAGTAAAAAAAGCAAATGACCAATGTTTAAAACGCTGTTGAGGTGAGCTGTTTTTTTTACCGTTTTTGCTGCCTGCTCCATTTTTATGCAGGATTCATTCAGTGACAAATTGTGCAATATTCGCAATGTACAACGCCTAAAATAAGGAACATAGTACACGGATTCGAGTTGATGAAAGGCGTATAGGAGAAGAGTAATGGAATTTGTTTACATGTTCATCTTAAATGTTAATATTTTGCGTTTTCCTTGTATACTAACTAGTCATATGACAATCCTTAACCTGTTACTCGTCATATTGGGATTGACCTAAAGGGACCTTACTTTCATTGGAAATTTGTACAGATGTTAATTAAGGGAATTCCTCAGTAACACTGATGCAATAGGCAGTTTAACGGAATTAAGTCAAGGTATCAGTCATGTTACTGAACAAGAAAAAAATTTATCGCGATTTGCAGTGTATGTATTCTTTTTGAAACTCAAACTCCAATGTTCAAATCATATCATCATCCCTCCTACTACTCTACAAATCTACAATCATACACTCGACAGTTTCTTTAGTTTCTGGTGTTAAGGCAAGGTAGACTGCTTGACTATGACTGTAGTAGTATTACACTTCATTAATTCCCTTTTTATGCGACATCAACAAGAAATAACGTAGACATCGAAGCACCATAAAAAACGCACAGTTTCGTATTGTGTATTTTGTGGTCACAAAAATATTCCATCAAGCTAAACTATAATACATTTACTGCTCTTTTTCTTCAGGAAAGTTAAAAAGCAGTTTGAAAAGATGATATAACAGTAAAGAATTGGATGCGTATAATATATACCATGCAACCATTTATTTCTCCAACTAATATCATAACCACTTTTTTTGTAAAAGTGCCAAATTTACATTTTTATCGTAACTTTGCTTCAATGATTTTATGAAAGTCATGTGTTAGTATCACTGACGTTGGTTGCGTATTACGTAAGTACGTTAGTAGCAAGTGACAAAATATTTAGTAGAAATTAAATAGGATATAACGCAACGTATAACTGTCTAAACTTACGGGGGAAATAAATTTATTTTAAAAATAAAACCAAGCTTCTCCATTCTTTTTTATTTCTTTATGATAGGTAAGTTCTTAGCCAGTTTGTCGCCGATTCATGATAATTTATTTTCCTGTGATGATAATCATCATAACATGATGACTTGAAATTATTTCAATAAAAATGTACTTTGCGATTTCTCAAAGATTAAATAATTTTATCAATTTTCCTATAGTACCTGCTCCCACTCAAAAATCGTATAAATTTCTTTTGCAAATATTTTCCTCCTAGATATCATCACGCATTAATATTCTCATTCAATGGTGCATTGCAATTTTGTACAAGTTGCTAAATAAATACATTACCTAATCAAGTGAGCACATTACCTTAACCATCTGAGAACATGAGAATAGATAAAATTATTTATAGTTGTTTAGTGAGTGTGCACTTTGCATTATTTCATTTATTTTTTTCCTCCTATGAACTCATCCCATTCATGCTAAGCTATCAGTAAGTAAGAAGAAGAAGAAAAACTAAGCTGGTATGAGCACATATTGTTATTATGTCTTTAAACTTAAAAATATCAGAGTGTAACTGTATAACAACAACATGGCCATTACATTATTGGTAAACCAGTACATATTATATCTACAACTGCCGCATCATATTTGTGTTTTTTTTCACCATCACCTATTCACACAAACGAGAAATCAATGCTGACGTTCTAGATATGTTTTATGTGTAGTTATAAATTTTTCTATGTACTTTTTACATACATGATGACACACTAGCAGTTTATAATACGGGCAAGCCAAGCAATAAAAAACAGAAACAGTCAGCAACATGCCATCACATAAAATGCATGCATACTAACATGTTCAGAGAAAAACACCCTGTCTTGACTGCTCATTTCATTCATTCCTATTATAGCCATCATCATCATCATCATCATTTTCTATAATATTTTGCTCCTTGTAGCTCCATTCATTCATGGCAAATCATTTTCAACATCACAGCAGCATAGCACAATTTCGTTAGAAGTTCATCCTGCTTACTTCATTCATTCATTCGTCCCCGCACTCTGTGTATATTTTATCATATCATGTCCTTCGTTTAACTGTGTACAGTATTTTTTCATTCATTCATTCATAAATACAGACGTGGAGTCAGCCATCCATCATAGCATCATATTATTATCATTATTTTATGGGCACCATGCATTAGGGAAGTTTGCTCTGATGATGTATTTACGTATGAATGTATGTATTCATTTTCCTTATAATACACAACGTCACATTTTCACTGTTAACTTTATAGTCTATCTATAGTCTATAAAACTGCACCGATTATTATTGCCACCATAAAAGAAGGAAAGGGAGGACTCCAATTGTAACAGGTTCATCACCTCATTTAACCGTTTCTGTGAAAGGAAATGATTTTCTTGAGCACAGAGAAATCAATATTTCAGCAGAATAATGTGCTCAGAACAGCAGAATCTCAACTATAAATAAAAAAAACTGCCGTGCTAAATTCCTGGTTTGACCTAACTCAAGAATTTGTAATTTGGTGTATTAACTTTGAACTGTCAATATCAACAGCTTTTCGGTTTTATTTTGTTATCCGTTCCAATAAATAACGT
Organism: Lepidocyrtoides sp. E14; assembly: GCA_027743805.1. Taxonomy (NCBI): domain Eukaryota; kingdom Metazoa; phylum Arthropoda; class Collembola; order Entomobryomorpha; family Entomobryidae; genus Lepidocyrtoides; species Lepidocyrtoides sp. E14. The sequence continues at coordinate 6,946 of JAHZMZ010002338.1, read as the reverse complement.
TGACATCAGAAACATGAAGTCATACAGCCTCCAATATCATCTCTTTAATCGTTTTCAATGTCCTTGCGTGGGTGGATGCTTATTACAAAAGAAGCAGATAGGTGATGCATGGCGTTTTATAGAGGTAGATTTTGTGTACAATACAGCATTTTTGTCAGTAGGCGGATTTATGAAAGGAGCAAGGCTACACTTGTGGTATGAGTAGACTAGATGGCTTGATATGAGTGACTGCTGACTAGATTTATTGATGAAAATTATTGTGTAAAAAAATTCAACGTTTATTAATAGATTTCGAGAACAACAAATAAGCCAATACATAGTGGTGGTGCCTAAATAAACTGTACTAAATTAGTAGGCGTAGGTATGACAGGTATTGAACTGATCTGGCGTGAACCTACTAATATAACCGCAGATGACAAGAAAGTGCTTTCAAAAATGCTCAAGCAGTTGTATTTCCATTGATTTTGATAAATATGTCCTAATAGAAAAGATGCATTGGCCCTGACCTTCATTTCAATTAAAGTGGGCTTATTATTGAACACTGACAACTTCCAACAGTGAAATACATACCTACCTAGATCATTTAAACCTCTATTTACATGTTAAAATACTTAAACTACATTATTTTCAGAGTACATGGTAGAACATTTCATAAATGCATTGATATCTGACAGAACTGGCTGAGTTGAGTAAGTCCAACAAAACTGAGCTAAGCTTTAGTGCGTAGTTGGAGCTGCATCAAATCCAAACGTGAATGAAGAAGAAGTGGAGAGTGTGAGAGAGAGAAAGAGAAATCATGAATGAAAGCACACGCTTTGTATATAGAAGTTTTCAGAATGGGGCTGATGATATTGTGCTTGTTGCTGTGTCAGAAGCAGTCAGTTTCTATCAACCAAACATGTTTCCACGTTCTGGCTAAACGAATCCTATATAATTGTAACAAAAAATGTCTACAGAACAACTGCAGCTTGCTTGTAACTGCATTGAATTGCATGGTTATGCTTTTATGTATACAGAGAAAGCTATGCAAGTTAAGATGCATCATAGAGCGAGGATGCAAACTGCATGGGTGATGTACTAACATGGCATTCAAACATAAAATTAACATGACTTTGGCAATTTGTTAATAATAAAAAACCTTTGTCGGTAAAACAATAAAATATAACTATTTCTTACATGCACATTTCATCTCATTTCTCTGCGTTTTCAGTTGGCACTTAAAATTATTGAGGTTTTCATTAGCAAAAATAAATATTACATATTATTAGCAATCTCCTTGAAGCTCACGTTATAAGTTCAAAATTGGAACCAGGAAAATTTTTCCCTATATTTTTGACGATTATTATGATCATCAACTTGAGCTCTCTAACGTCATTTCACAGCAAGATGTTAGCATAGCGGATGGTGACTGGTGAGCATCACTAAATTTTGTTTGGTTTGCATAATGGTGTAATGGCACCTTTCATAACTGCTTAAGGCAGAAGGGTTAATAAGGCAATTATCAATTTAATAGCAATCTACTAATAGAAAAAGGCTGATAATAGTTGACATATTTTGACTATTTGGCCACGTGTGACTTTAGGCTGAAGAGGCCAACATTAATAGCATTTTAACTAAATTCCTGTTTAATGTTAGGGTTTTGGTTCATCTTGGGAAAAACGAAAATGGATTTTCTACCATTAGATTGGGAAAAACCGTTTAAGATATGAATCTTATGATTGTATGAGGGAAATTCTAAAAAAATTCATAAAAGTTGCTAAAGGTGCTATGTTTATTTTTCATATGAATAGCAAGAAAATTCAAAATATTTTCATTTTCACATTTATTTTCAAAGATTGCTTCTTTTCCCTCCCTCCAGCTAACTAATCCCATCAAAATCGCAATTTGAAAGCCCATAACCCATGAAAAATGTCAATTTTGGAAATAATATATTCAGTTAGTCGAACAACATAGCGCCATATGTCTTCACATTTTCCAAACATTTTACACTATCGACCTGTGAAAAACTCGGACAGCCATACGTTCATACCCAAATCCAGTGTAATGGTTCTTGTATAATGTAATAAAACTGGAATATTTTAGATAGAACTTGTATCATGGCTGAAATTGAAAAATTGTAGTTTGAGTGAACAGACTACCATTTAAATTACCTTTCAGCCGCATTTTAATTTTGTTTTGATTATTATTATAAAACGTGTCATATTGCATCACGTATGTCATTAAAAGGACAGCAAAAACCGTTTGAATTCTCCTTTTTTGCAAAAAAATATAATTAAATACACTTGCCTTGTGTCAAATCATAGTAAAAGGTCGTATCAAATAGCAAAAAAAGCAATCGAAAAAAAGAGTACATGTTTTCGTTGGAAATCCTAGCTGAGAAGGAAAAAAAATCAGTGAAATGAGAACGGGGAAATGCGAGATAGTGTCAAGCTTGAATCTGTATGAAATCGACCTCCTCACTAGTTAAACGCGCCAGATCGATGATGCTGATGGGTGATAACAAGGTAATATTAGATAAAGTAGGTCTTCTTCACAAGTGTGGATAACATTGCAACCTGCACCCGAAACAGCACAAGAGCAAAGACCTTTACAGATTGATTTAAAACTTGACTCTTAGGCATATGTTCCTTATGAATGAATGTTTTTAAAAGAAGAGCTGCTGCTGTCGTCATCACTATTGATGCGTTGCGTAAGCACTAGCCTATAATTTAACAAAAAAAAGCGGAATAATCAGCAACGTAGTTGGTATACCTATAATATGGCTCTCTTTTCCAAATATAACTTTTTTTCTGCAGCTCACACACGCACTTTTCCTAATAACATAAATGTACAATGCGTGTAGAACATCACTTGAATATCAATCTGCTGAACAAGCAGGCATAAAAAGAATGTAAAAATAGGATGGGAAAAGGAAAGTGCGTAAGCAAGAAAGTAAGCTTCTGTTGGCAGCGCACAAAATCATCTCACAAAAACCCATTTTCTTGGAACCGTAATATATGGAATAAAGGGCCTTAAGTAGATGGTCCTCTCAGCAGTGATGTAAGAGGATGAAAGTTGTGCGTAAGCGTTATAAATAACTTTTATTACAATGTGCTCGTAATTTGCAATAGAATGCCCAGGAAAAGTTTCGATTTGAACTACTACATTATCACGCACACACTGCGCCTCACCCACCAACCGACGTACTAAAAAAAATCTAAGAGAAAACTGTCTCTTCTCTTCCTCATTCAGTGTTACGCACACGCACTTGCGTCAGCAGACAAGAACATTTTATGAATCGGTAGCATTTTAGCTTAAAAGAGAAATGAAATCTTGAATGGAAGGCTGTGCTAGCTTTTTCAACTATAAGCTTCCCTTTCCTTCCTGTTTGTTGCCTGTGACGTGAATACTGGTATGTAGATATGTATGTATATGTGACAGGGAAATAAGTTTTCGACATTATATACAAAAGTAATATATTATGGATCCTGTGTCGCAAGTATTATTACATGGTTTATGTAAGCATGCATGTAAAATAGAAAATTATAAAGAAAGTGCGTACTTCCATATAAAATGTATAGAATGTTACGTAGGTACATAATATGAGTATAAAAACTGTTACGCATAGTTTGAAGATTTTTGAATGAATGAATCCTGTGAGGAGAAGAGGTACATATAACTTTGGTTGAACACATAATATCTCTAGCAAAACCCAGTCTCTAACTTTCCTTTGCTTGTTAGGTGTACGTAGGTAGTAGTTTTTTAAAGCATATTTTCATTCTTAGCTTCAGCTTCAGCGATCGTGAATGCGTGTGTGGCCCCAGTTTCGTTCATAAAAATGAGTTCTACTGTCTACGCACTTTCGGTAAGCACACGGACGTGTAAGTTGACTATGAGAGAAACATCAGAACCAATATTTGGAGGTACATATATACATACCCACATGCGTGCGTAGGTTGGTTGGCTACATAAAACTTTGCCGTTCTTACGCAAATACCAGGCCACAAACATATGCATGGGCTCTATTACGTTTCCTTATAATATCCAGGCTTTGGTCAGGGCACGTGTATCACATCGATCGATTTTCATTTTTAAAGAGGGCCTAGTTCACCTTCTTGTGCTTACGAACGATAAAAATAAAGGTTTTTATTGTAAATGGAGTGTTGAATGAAGAATGCTACTGTATGCTATTACCGTTAACTACTTGAATATTCCCTTTCGATTTATTTTTTACAAGAGAACCCATGATTACTGAAAGGAAATCGAATTAAAAGTAATCTATAATTTTGTATAATAAGCTGGAGTTACGTGGGAAAGTAAATGTTGGGTGCATATATCGATTTTGCATAATATTATCGGTCTTTCCTGAAATATTTATTTTAATGACTTTTTATTCACAAAGCTTATTATAAAATGAAAGCGTGATACATATGTCCTTGCAAGTTACTGCATTGTAATAAGAAAAACGATTTTAGAAGCTTTTAGTATTTTCTTCTTTCCACGGGACGGGATATACAGTGCTTTAATATTTGCCTAAATAATTTATTGACATTTATTAAAACTGGAAAATTCTCGATATACCAAGCATAAGAGAAAAATGTCAAAGAATTGCAAAGTATGACTGGAGAAAAAAATTAACCAATATTATTTGAACAGGAGACTGGTTTAGGGTCAACGGAAAAAATATACGAACCCATTGCAGACCTACAACAGCTGCAAAATGTACATTCCCGTTTTTAATTTTCCTTTATTGGGAAAATTCATATTCATATCTGTTCTTTCCTTGTTATTTGGTCAGAATCCAACATTGGGTTTATTAATGACTGATTTTATTCACAATTTCACAAATGTTTTTTCCACTAGTGCACATTTCACATTGCAGAACATTATGAATGGATATATTCCTTTGCATATACCAAAGTACATTCACAATCTACCAAGGTATTTATTTGCTCATCATCATCATCATCACAAGTGGTGGTGGTGATATAATATTATGCGGACATTTATAATAGCGTGGGTGAGTCACATGGTATTATTTTCTATTTCCTTTTCAAATTTGACGAGAGCTAGAGTTCCCTCATTACATCCATAATTCAATGTACTTGTGTACATCTACCGTATGTTACTTCTACAATTACAATAAGAAATAATAGATGAAGTGGAAAACCCGACTTTTTTATGTGAGTGTATGCAAGCAAGCCAGTAAGAATAACACTGTGTATATATACATTCCTGGTTGTGGAGAGTCAGGCATCGGTCGACAAGAACAACAATAAAAACCAAAAAAGAATGAAACGTGGCCTTCTGCATGGACCTTCCACGAGGAAGTAGAAAAAAAGAGTTCTATATACCTACCATGCATGTATATATTATATGTAGTGGTAGCGTCTGGTTTGGGTGTATTTTTATGAATGAAAGCAAGATTGACCTACTTTTTGGAGTGATTTCATTCATAAAACTTTTTTTTCTCTTTTGGAACAAACAAGCAAGCACCGATAAACTGCGTGTATGTATATCTTCTCAAATGAACACACGTTTTACACAATTATTTATTTATACAAATATATTTTCCTTATTATATATATAAAAAAAATTTGCTTTGAAAAATTTACAGTCGCTCCCTAATTTCCTTCTTGTACATACATTCCAGCAACATAAACACTCTAATGGAAACACAGTTGTACACACATGTAACAAAAATGGTTACCAATCTTATGTACGTATGCAGTGCAATCATTCAACAAATAATGCTAGATGTGAATTTAATTTCCTCATTCTCATGATGATATATTATGTAGTTTGGTATGTACAAACACGCAATATGCATTAAGTTTATTCTGTTATCGTTATCATCAACGTCACTAGATTACTATTGTCCAGACCTTACATTTTCTAATTTTCTCGTGTTTTCACCTTGGCTGAAGAGGAAGAAGACCAGTGCTCATACTGCAAAAAGCTTTTTTAACCGTCAATATAAGTTTTATCGATCCAAATGAACTTTAGCTGAATAGATGTACAAAAAATAGATAGGGATAGATAGTCCAAAGGATAACGGATGGAACCCTAAATGGCACTATGAGACCCTGAGATGTAAGGTCGTCTTTCTCTGTGTGTGTATGTTCAAAGACCACTCCACCCGGTGACGATGATGATGATGATGAGCTGAAATGTGAATGAAAATGATGACGTCACAATTAATGATATAAGTAACCTTGTTAGCTTCATTTACTAATTTTATAGTCACAGGAATACAAGATAGGCACATAAGAGTAGTTTTAGTAAGCTGCATCTTTCATTCATCACAGAAAGCATGTATAGGCACTAAAGGTAGAGAAAGTCTTGAAGTAAATGTCTGACTGAGCTTTTTCATGGATACTTGTTACGTTATTGTTTAGTTTTTGCGCACGAGGCAAATCAAAGTGGAAGGACACATTTTCGCTTCCGTCATTCGTTTCTTTTCCAAGACTGCGATCGTCAATATTGTAGAAGTAAACGCTACTGCTAATTAACAGAGCTTCGTCAATACATGTTTGAGTAGACATGACCAGTATGCCCCAATTCCTGGGTCATGTTATGTATGTATGCATATACCTATAAAGTAAACTGCATGCATGATTGAGACCACACAAGGTCAGCAGTAGCATTAGTGGGCTATTAGAATAAATTAAGCGAGGCACATAAGGGCATAATGATTCTTCACAGATATAGTAATTGACATATTATGTAGTAGTCCTTTACTAACGTGACCTGACTCTAGCAATCAAAAGTATTTTACAACGTGTGTAAATATACACAGTGCAGCAGGTATTCTGTAGTTTGAACTATATAAGCGCTCGCTGAAAACTGTAGACCAGACATGCCACTGTTTCACTGTTTCTCCTCTCTTCACTCTTCTTCACTCAATTTACCTCTTCACGTGCTCTCTCTTCAATCGTCTTCAATCACTTGAAGAGGCAGCAGTTGA
>JAHZMZ010002337.1:0-16685 GCA_027743805.1 Lepidocyrtoides sp. E14 | reverse complement strand
CCATGTCAGTAGTACAGCAGTGAAAAGAATGCTTAGAGAAAAAAGAGAAAATAAAAGAGAGAGACCTTTTGTTTCATCGTCTTCGTCGCCACCCGGGATTCGGGTTGGTCATTGAAATTCTATTCGATCATTCCAGTTCCTTTATCTCGTTTATTTTCCGGCAAATCAAAGCTGATTCAGAAAATTCAAAGTATACTTGTACTGATATGAATGACTTTTATTATTGGCTTTTATGAATGGATTGTTTATTGCTGTGATCACGTTTCTGTTTTTTTGTGTTTTCTAACGTTTCTCTTGCTTAATGCCAGTTTCAAATTACTGTAAGTGTGAACAGAGAGAGTTTCTAGTAGGCTCTGCCTGATTGGGTGACCATTGTTTACCAATTCAATTAAAAGAAAACTGGGTATTTCACGTTGTACGAATCTTCGTTTGTGTAGAATTTACCTCACCTCATGAATTCCGTTTCCGACAAACATCATCTGTGTGACGGTCATCGCTATTTTTATTTGTGGCCGATAAAATCTAGTGTAAGTTTGATAATTCCTTCTTGCTTGCTCCTCTTATCCTCCATTACTTTTTCTACTTATCTATTATCAGTCTTTTTATTCGCTACAAAAACAACAAGCAAAAATCTGCTCTATTATGCTATGCCACTGATCCCTCTTGTATGTTTCCTAGTGTAAAGGTCATAAGTGAACAAACTTTACCATTTCACTGGAAACGGCAAACCATAACCAAAACAAATGGCAAAAATGGTGGCATGAAAGGTTGCACAAGTTTATTGTGCAGCTACTTACATACCTTATTTGGGAAAATTTCGTAATCTTTTTCATCACACTTAAAAATATCATGGAATGTGTAAATGCACAGGTAAACATTTTAAACAACAGAGCCCCAAATTTACACCTCACATAGCACATTCATTTTCAAGCTGCTATTGCTGCTTATCATCATCATAGTCGTGCCTCTCTAATCCATTTTTTCGCTGTTCTTTGAACTTATTTTTGTACAAGTTTACAGACAACAATGATAATAATAACAATTTAGCCTTAGCATGCATGTATGCATGCAATCATTTATGTTTTACAAGTTTCAATTTTCATCATCATTGTCATCGTCATGGTAACAATTAGACGTCTTCGAATTAGCACGCCTAACACATACATGTAAATAATAAAAATTATTATTATTATCATTATTTGCAACACTTGTAATTATCATATACCGCTGTTGATTTTTTTATGTTTTACGATCGTCATCATCTTGTGTTGCATGTGACAGGCAGGAAATTCCCTTTAGTGTCAACGTCGTCATTATTTATGCATTCATTAGTTTCATTGTTGCCACTGCTACAAATAACAGGAAAAAAAACTTGCACTTGTTGCTATTACGAGAAACTTGTAGTACAAATGTAACAGAAAATGTTTAGCGTTCAATAAATTGAAAAGGATAAGGTTTAATGTAGCATTCAGTCAGTGAAAAATAGCATGCAACTGTTGCATATCTCATATGAATGTTCATATCTATTAGACTTTTTATCATAATCATTAGCAGTGAAGAAGATTTACATTTTTTTTAGAATGGAAATGACACATAAAAACTTTGGAATATAATAATTATAAATCTGTTAAAAGAAATACTCATGCTTATCATGGACGATTCATCATATATTTTTTGCTTGTTAATCACTTTCAATTTTTTTCCCTTGCTCATTTATTTCTGTTGATGATTTAGCATAGTTCACCATAGCAATGACTGTTATTGGCTAACTGACATGAAGATGAGAGGGGATTATTATAGAGTGAGGCTGTTTATCGGGAAATTCGATCATGAGTTTCGTTCATCGATCTAAAAAAAGTAAATATAAAAGTATAGTTATTACTGTTATTATTATGGTTGTTATTTTGTATTATGCAGTCGTTGTTGTGTCTCAATCTCAATAGTTTTTTCGTGGTTATCATCTGATCTTTAGAAAAATTGTAATGATAAGGACAGTATGCACCATTATTAGACAATGCAAACATGTTAATTTAAAAAATAGAATAGAAATGTGGAAATTGTGTAATAAAATGTTTTTTACATGTTTTTAAGCAATAATAAGTCAAATAGAAAAAGTAACTGCAGGCAGAGCAGGTAAGGTTGGACTGAGGGGTAATGGTGGAAGTTTTGTTTTGCATAATATTTTTCTGAATAATAGATTTATATTTTTGAACAATTGTTCAACTAGCAATTGCATTAGTTTATTTTTTTGTTTGAATATCCTGTAAGTGGGTTCTGTTTTGTAGTAGCGGCACACGGCGCATTAGGCACTTATCAATCGCATGGCTGAATCATCATCAGATCAGAAAACGGTTTTCTTCGTATATACGGTTTTTCCACTGAACTGATTGCAAAAGTTGAATATTTTTTTTGTATAAATTGCAAATTTTAAATTGCAGAGAAGATAGAGAGATAGATACCACAGTCACCACTAAACTTTAACCTAACCTCATTTTTCGCAATCAATTACAGTATCAGTCAGTCAGACAGAGAGACAGGTATGTGTGGACTGTGGACTTTTTTCCGTTTTTGATAATGCAACCTATTCATCATCATTCCAATCATAATATAGATTTTTGTGTGGTCGTAATGGTCATATATAACGTACGTAAAACAGACATAAATAGAGTATTTAAATAGGTACAGTCTGCAAGTGAAATAGATATTATGCCTTTTGTGAATATCCAGTTATTTTGCATTTAGAAGATATTTTCAATTCTTCAACATCACCGTTTCCCACTTCTCTGTTACCTTAAAAAATTATACGCACGCTTCAGTAACTCAACATTTTGTTGCCTGCTCGTGTACCCAGTCTGAGTTTAGTAAACCGCAATAAAATCAAAAAAGCAGTATATACGCACTTAAATTCTTCAGATTTTGTTGTTGTTTACAAGTATTTACTTAATTCAAAGAAACACTATTATGACGACGATGAGGAGTTTGTAAAAAATCCAAACCACACGTATAGGTGATTTTTGTATCCCTTCAGCAGAATTTGATATGAAAATCAGAAAAATTGATAGGTAGGTATGTACAAAGGACTTTTGCTTACGGTACAAACTGATGTGATTTGGATAGAAATGAATGAAAGCCCAGTAACTTAGTTTAAGAGTAGTGTGTAGCTACCACACAATATCAAAAATAAACCACTGTGAATTAATGTTAAACACGCGTACCAGTGGCTGACTCCCATGTAATCTGTTGAAAATGCTAAACGAAGCGTTGGAATTCGTTGTAGCTTTTTCCATTTTCTTTGACTAATTCACCACACCAGCTATACGGTTAGTTGCATCATGATCATGATCATCACCGTAATCGTAACATAATCACGTCCTAAAGCGTTAAAAAAGGGCAAAAAGCCACACTGCTGCTCTGAGCGGCTAGCTGATTAATAAAAATGCACCAAGCTAAGAATAATAATTTTGTAAACAATTTTTTCAAGAAAAAAATCTCGAATTCCTTAGAGGCAGATGCAATAATAGTAACGGATTAATCGATCTGTGCACTTTTCTTGCTTATGATACAACTCTACCATACCCACCACCTGAGCCGCTAGTTTAGTGATGATGATAAGCTTAGTAACTGATTGACTGACTGAACTAAAAAAAACAAAGGTTTGCTTTTGCCTCTTGCTGTTGATGTTCATGCTCAAATCAAAGTCAACAAACTTGCTGAAAGAGGATGAAACAAGGTTAGTGGACATGAGTTGAACAGACAGGATCCATAAGCTTGATTTTGATCCGTGATATGTTTCAGCAGAGTATTTTTTTTTTTACAAAACTTTGCATATCATATCACCAGGGCATAAAAATAAGCTAATCAGTATTCATTGATCCAATCCAGATTTCAAAGGGGATCATTTACCATGCTGGCCATTTATGATCTTGTCTATTGCTTATAATAATATATGAGGTTGCTGCAAAACTGATTCCTCTTAATTTTCCGACAGACAAAAGGTATAAATTGATGCATTTGGATTCGACCGACCGACCTGATTCAATTATTTTCGTTTTATGACATGACACGTACTAGCGCCGTAACATATTATCTAAATACTACATACGCAGAACATTATATAGCTTTAAAAATGGGCATATTGATGGACAAGGAAAGAAATTGCGATTACGCTCCATGTGAAATTTTTTTGACAATACCAATTCTTCATTGTCTCATGCTATCATCTAAAATAAGGATGAAATACATATTTCATCTAAACCAACTTGTAACCAATCTTCCGGTCATGGTGGTATGGCATCGTCACGTATGCTGATATAGCGACAAGCAACGGTTTTAGTCATTTGTGTATATGCATGTTTTAAGTTGTATCTTCTCATTCTCCTTTTTTGCTTCTTGTTTTATTTTCTGGAAGGAGGAAACGCACGCCAAAAACTCTGTTTTATCAAACTTGTTTCCTTTCATCGTTTGAGTAAAGGCCATACAATCCAAATAAGCGAATTTCTCTCTTTATGATGGTAAAAGTAATGACTGCATCGCACTTAGAAGAAGCAAGCACCACCTCAACAAGAAAGTTGTCTTTTGCAGTCAACTGGTGCTTCCATTTAGTACGTACCATGCTTATGGATTATGGATGAATGGATTTGCACCCGAGCAGAGTTTTGTGTGGGCGTTCAAATAGGAGACGAGAAATGTCCTCTTAAAAAGAAAAATACATAAGCCAGGGGTCATCGACGCTGTCTCAAAAACCTTTTTAAGGATTTGACCGCGTGTTACTCAGCAGCAGCGCGTTATTATCATTATTGTATTATTATTACTGTATTACTGAGAAATAAATGTGCATAATAATCACAAGTTTTTTTTATTATAATTCCATTGTTACGCAAGTTTTTAGCATTCATGTTCTCTGTAAAGTATGTTCTATTACATCACCAACCAGACATAAGATGCATAGATAGGTAGGTAGAGGAAAGCACTAAAAATGCGTTTACAATGCGTACATTTGGCAAATGTAAATGTAGCGACAGAGGTGGTGGTGCATTTTAAATGATTGTTGGCCGTCACCATCATCATCATTATGATCGGTGTCCTGCTGTGATATCAAAATCGAATCGCTGTTGTTGTAGCAGTAATAGCATAACTACTACTTGATCTGGTAGTGTTGTTGTTGGTGGTGGCGAACCGGTAGTAGTACTTCTACTGTGCTGAATACTGACTACTGACAAAAAATGTAATACTAATGTACATATTTACTTTAATGACGAAATGTTTTGTTTATGTGTAACTGGCTTTACTGAAATAATATTTATTTTTATTCCACTCACAAAAAAATAAGTGGTGAGCAAATTGAGGAGACAAATATAAAATTGGGTACTGCAGGCTTAACAAACTAAACAAGAAAAAAATGGCCCCGACTGTGATTGAACATAGTTATAACAGCGGATTGTAATGTAGGATGCAATTCAGGACGCATTTTGCATTTATTGTTTATATGAGGAAAATGCATAAAATTTAAATATAAATTGTATTTTAGTAAACAAACAGAGATGACTTGGCTACATGTGCACACAGGTAACAACAATATTATGCGTTTCAATTTTCTTGTATGACGATGATAAGATAAGAAGTATCCACTTGGCAAGTAAAAAGACTCACATAGGTTATTTGGTAACAAAAATGACGATAAACTGTGCATACCGAATGAATAATGGATGCAAGTAGGTAGCCTTTTTTTATTATGGATTGTAATGCAAATAATGCAACAATGTGAACAAAAAGTGAGTGAGAAGTAGAGAATATACAAATGGAGAGGACTTCCCTGTTTGAGTTCGATTTGACTTCGCCTCCTTTTCAGACCAGTGCACATGTCATTCCTCGTATTTGTTATTATTATTATTATTATTACGATTATTCTGTAATGCATTTAATACGGATAAGATGTCATCGTCCAAATTAAACGCTTTGAAATGAAATGCCGTCAGCATAAATGGTCAGGCGAGTCAGAGTGGATCGAATTTTATTACATAATCATCATACCTGATATCTATTTTTCCCCTTTTCTGTTCTTGTATCGGACATGTCTAATTCACATATTATAGCTATGTAATCCATTAAACAGTGCAGCAAAATAGCATCCCGATTCCATTTCCTTTCAGACCATTTAAGTTTCTTCCTTTGAAAAATAAATTTAAAAAAAAATAAATTTGACTGCTTTGAAAAGCATTGATAACCCAATTTATTAACTTTGTCGTTTGGTCATTTCCGATCTATTTTGTAAAACATGTTTTTGATTTAGGTAGGATGTGGTTAAATTTGTTGCATACATTCTCGTCTCTACACGCTTTTCATTTTCACCTAAAAAGTTTCTCAATGAAAGTAAGATTGAAAGAAAAGCCGATTAAGGTGATCATGTGCTTACTACCAGCATAGCAGTAGTAGCAGTATTAGTAGAGCCTATTTAACTACTTATCACTTTGCATTCATTCTGTATTTTTTTAGAAAAGAAATTGAATGAAAAGATGATGATAATGATGATGATGATGACGATGTGGTGGTAGCAATAGCAGCGACAATAATGAGTGCGTGTGCAGCTGAAGACGAATGATATGGTGAATGGTGTTTTGAGCCGTTTTTCATGCATGTACCAATCTCATTCATGACATTGCAATCCATCATTCCTTTTTACTTAGGTGTAAACCGCTAATGTCCTCAGTCCTCGGCCTCATCTGACATGATTTAAATTATATAAAGCCGCTTTGCATAATAATTTTGCTTGTTGTGTTGTACGCTCCACACAAAAACGTGGACTAAATTTATATCGTGTATAATAATGCTTCTTTTATTGAAATTAATGTCTGGTAATTAATTATTGTTACTTTTGCAGAGAAAGATTAACAAGCAGCTTGAATACTATCACTACTACTACTCGGAAGTTTTAACAATTTTAACAGCAATTCAGAAACAACTAACATAATTCGTTCGACAGCAGAGCACAAAGGGATACACGTTGCTGCTACTAATNATACACGTTGCTGCTACTAATCCATTCCAGCAGAGTAGTAATGACGATGTTAATCATGCACTTTTGCACAGAAGGAAATTCATCACCATCCTCGACATTTTTATCAATACAGACATACCTAATCTGAAAACTCCATCCATCAATCATGTTTTTTAGCTGGTCAATTTTCAATATGGATTCTTAACACGATGATGATGGCATCAAAATCAGCGACTTTTAGCAACTTTTTATTACATTTCATGTTTCATCATTCCAGCAACAAGATGATTGACTAATTGAAAAATTAATAAAATATAACAAAAAATAATAGTAATCAGTGTAGACCATCAGTGTGACATAAAAAGAATGTGACCCTGCATGTTTTTTTCAAAAATCGATTTGCTTCACTTATCCCCGTCCATCCGACTACCATTTCACTTGTTTTGTGTAAAACTAATTATCCGGCTTTGTGAGCTATTCTCCTTCTCAAGTGGAGTACATAGTATCAATAAACCGGAAGTATTGAAGAAGAACTGTTACGTGTATATTTTATGTTTCCTCTGTGGAAATTGAAATCGATTTGATTTTTTAAAAAGTCTATTTTTTATTTAATAAGAATCGTGGGCAGTAAAGTAAACAGTGGAACATGACTAGCAATGAAAGGAATGAAAAGTGTGAGCCGTGTGTAGACATGTAAAGATTTTGGCGTTGAACGTTAAAATAAATCTTTTAGTGAAATACACAAAAGTAATACGTAAGAAGCGGGAAATCATGGTGGTTATCACGATTTCATATCCTCATCAGCCACGTTTCAACTACTCCCCTCTGACCCCGTCCACGTCCGTTAGTCCAACTCTCACGGACTCTGGATCTGAACAGTTACCTTCTTTGTTACAGGTGTCGTCTGATGGAGATACTGTAGCGGCTACCAAACAAGGTAAGACTCGATCTATTTCTTAGTAATGACAATTTATTTTTTTAAATACATTTGCAACAACTTGCCTCACTTCTCTTTACAAATTAGCTGTCTGGGAAGTAGAAAGCTATTTAACAAGAAGAAGATTTATTAGAATGCATAGTCAATGCATTTACATAAATCATAGAAGCTTATCGTCTCGTCTTGATCGGTAGTCTTTTTTTCTGATTTGTAGAATGTTTTATTACTATTTATCTTTTTTACTTACGAAATGCCTATGTGTGCATAGTGCATAGCTCATTAGCTCTAATGAATGGCAAAAAGGTTTTTTCTTGTGATGATGAGACTTATCTTGTGATTAGACTTGGGGAACTTTTAAGGTGAAGTCAATTATATATTTTTATGATGAAAACATAATAAAGACAAACAAAGATTGTAAATATAACAGTGCAGTGTCTAGGGAGTAATATTTGCTTATTTTCAGCTAATTATTCCAACTTGACTTTTAAGACGTCCGTCACTCAGTCATAAAAATAGTTGGCTAAATAGCTGACCACAACAACACTAGTCTAGTAGTATAGCGGATAACTTCTATCGTCTTTTCAGTTCAAGAATCCTCATAAATTATTTAATCTCCAAAATTGCTAATTGCAAATGCTTGCAAAATGTCCATCATCATAGTCGTTGGCGGTGGCAATGTTCGCTTTAAACTCTTTTATTTACACGTCTGAATCAAACTCCAACTTCACCGCAACAACAGCTCGTTTATGTTTTCATTGTCATATTCATATCACGCGTTAGTTTCGTTTATGTTTTACAATTGCTATACACTCATAAATAAGTGCAGACCCACAATATCTGCGTGATTTTTTTAGTAGACAATAAAAAAAAATTATCTAGACAGCAGCGGTCAGTTGCCAAGTAACTTAGCTTTTCTTGCGTTCATTTTTCTGTAAAAACATTTAACACTTTTTTAATGGTTTCCTAATGATAGATATGACTACATTACAATTATAAATACTATCTACTTAATGTTTAATTTCATCATAAAATATGTTATTATTGTTTGATATTTAATTATGTCGAGAACACTTGCTTTAAGGGCAAAAAAGCTCTGCTGCTGTGAACAACCCTTCACTACACTATTTTTATTTCTTTTTTTCTAGCAATATATGATCTTGAGTCTTGACACTAGAAATAGATAGGCAAGGCAGAGTTAGTTAAATAAATGGTCCTTAGTTGCCATTGGGCAATTTTTTTATAAGCCACACAAGTACAATAATAATGATGTTTAGTCTACGCTATGTTGTTTCTTGTAATGCGGAACTATCAAGCTAAAAGTTTCAAGTTGATGACTTGATGTACTTTAAGTTATCTGTGTACGTACGCAAAAAAAAGGTACAAACAAATAGAATGGTCAGTCGTTTTGTTACTATATTGCTACTTTAATATTATCATGACTTTTAGTTTATCATCATGTTTAAATACAGATAAATATGGATACGTGCTAGTATTCTTTTTTTTTGCTATAAGTAATAAAAGGGCGAATACAACAATTGTTCAATAATCGATCAGATAACGCTTTTCAAAATCATTTTTATGATTATTATTTATTTAAATAGATAGAAAGATATTACTCGGCCAAAAAATCATCTTTCAACTTTTGAGTCGTCTGTCTGCCTGCCTGCGGTAGTAGTAGAAAATGGTAGAGTCAGAGTGCAGTGCAAAAGATGAAAAAAATGTACCACAAACTTTTAACTAAAATATTGACCACTTGTTAAACATCTTATTCAGCAAAAATATATTAAATGGTCTTATGCATTTCTGGTTGTTGTTATTGTTGATTTCAGCTCAGTTAGCTTTTTGTGTGCAACATGAGAACAAACAAAATAAAAATGTGACTTTTGTCAAGGGTTGAATTTGACCACATTTTTACAATCAATGACTCACTCTCAGTCATAGTCAGTCAATTGGCAAGTACGTCTATATGTGTTATCCTCAAATCACTTTTTAACAACATTAAGTTAGTAGGCACGTAGTCAACGGAGTTGTTTAGCTATTCGTATAGTTTTCTAACAAGATAATTTTATGCATTAAAGTGACAAGATCGTGTTGCTGAGAAATGAAACTGTGTTTGCAGCATATTTACATACGTGTACCTGTATACATTGTTATTATGCAAAGTCATTGTGACACTGCCACACACAAAGAATGGGAGAGAGAGAGAGAGAGACGGATTTTTTTTTATCATTTGCAAGTTCTTAAATATGAGTAGTATTCACTTTTACTATTTTTTTGGGATAAATTGGATCTACTTTCGTCGTGTTAATGAGAAATACGTGCGTGTGTGGATTTTAAGAGGAAGACAAAAAAATTGTCAAATATGCAAACAATGGCCATGGACTTGACTTTTGCTCAAGTCATGCCAAAAAGTGTTACGGTTAGTTACTCAGGGAAATCGAAATCACAAGTATATCTGATTATTGTGATGATGATTAATGACGACAAGTCGAATGAAACGACGCATAAAAAGAGTATTAGAGTATTTACTCAAAGTCAGAGAGGATATCGTCAAAACTTTTGTGCGTTTTTCAGAAGAAAATGATAATGCATGTGGCTACGTATATAGGTACATAGTACATATGTACGTTCAGCCGTTAAAAGTTTACCTGTCAACTGTTTTCAAAAATGTAAAGAAATCTGTGAAAATGGCACAAATTATTAAAAGTAGATGAGCAGCTAAATTTTTTGTCTGTGTGAGTTTCTCATCGTATTATCGTGTAGATTTTAAAGCCGCAATAAGGTAAAATTGGAAAACAGATCATAAACATGAAGTACCTGCAAAATATGTACAATATTATGCTTAGTAAATACATGCAGTTTATTGGGCACAGGAAAATATCTCTATTTTGTCTTTGTTGCGGCGAACTTTTTTTTCGAACGTTGTTTTGATTTTTTTTTTCTCTGAAATATTGCTCAAAACTGCTTAAATATACTGATTTCTTTTTGGTTCCTTGTAAGTACATGATTTGCCAATAGTGGCAATGATTATGGCGATGAATAATAACTTTTCATTGTATATAAAGCTTTTAATCGAGCCATGTCAATTAGTGGCCAGTTCCAAGGGTACATAATATGATTTTGTATTACTCTGCGCTATATTTACACTTGAGTGGGTCTGTTTTACTGAATAACGCCATTTATTTACAAATGTGCCATGTGTCATATTTAATTAAACGAGGGTACTATGCATGCATGTATTACGACAGTTTGATAGCTAAAACAAACAAGAATTAATTAGCAACAACAGTATCTTGAGTGAGACATCGAGACCTCTAAGTTAGCATCTTTGAAGAATAACATTGGTGGAATTATAATGGAGTGTAGTTTGTTTTGACACCAGCCACACTTGAGATGTTTGCATTTTTGTAACTTTATAACTGTTTATTTATGTACCACATCAAAATGTGTACATAATGCATTATTTATGAAAGCCAAGTACAAGTCATTGACTTCTTCATTTATTTATTTATTTATCTTACCTTCATTGACAATTAATTTACAATTGAAGATTTTTACTATAGTAGATTCTCAGCTTGTGCAAAAGTAGGAAGGAAACCTTAGCCTTTAGAAAAGAAAAAAGATAAATAATAGGATTACGTAGATGTAGGCATAAAATAAGCAAGTGACGTATTGTAGTGATTAGGTAGATACATCCATGCATATTACCGCTACTAATATAATCGTAAATAAAAGACGTTATTGTTATTAGTTTAGTCGTTGGTGCTGAAAAAAAATAAAGCAGTCCTTTAGAATTCAAACAAATAAGCACCCTTCAAATAAAAAATCTTTTAGTTTCTATGAATTTAAGTGAATGAAATTTACTGTATGAGAATGTATTTCTCTTGGTTTATTTCATAAGTCAGTTAACTGATGATACTTGAATAGCTATGCAATGATATATAAATATTTACTGTTCTTGAAGTTTTTTTAAAAAAAAGAAAGAATAAGGTAACAAAAATCATTGATTTGGTTTCAGTATTTCTTTATCTTTTTGTTTATACCGTAATTTGCTAGGTCACGGCACGCCATAGTCTAAAGGAAGCAGGGCAGATATAAATAAATAGACAAAATACATTATTATATAATTGTACCACAAACCGTTCATTTGTTAGCACAAAAAAAAAACAAACAGGAACTACTTGATATTTAAGCAACCGGCAGCTTTTCACACCTTTTTAACTAGCTCTTTAAATAAAAATAAGCATGATGACTATTTAGAGGTTTTTTCAAAGCTTTAATAATAAACAGCAGAGACGTAATAACACAAATAGTGATAATACAAAATAGTTATACAACCATGAAGCGAATAATAATAGTTGAAGAGACATGTATCTTAGTTGTACAACACAGTATGCTACCCCTAAAAATACTACATAAGTCTAGAAAATGAATACTTGGAGATTTGCAAGTAGGCTCACAGTCAGTTCCGGACGGAGGATTTAAGCAGATTCCTATAATTAGGGACTAACACTTGTAACTTAGTCTGAGGTGTATCTGAAAGCAGTTCCAAAGTCAAATCGTGTTGCTTGTGATGTCACTGTTGTACTACATACTGCTGTTCTACTAATAGTAGCGGGATTATTTCAGAGATCTCACTCCATCAATTACACACAATAATAATGCCTATTGTTTACCTGAAAACGGTTCGCACCTGTTCTCATTTAATTATAGTCTGTGAGTACAGCAACCATGTATTTTAAGTACGTACCAACGCGAGGAGAACAACTATTTGAAAAAAAAGAAAGATTTTTTTAGAGAATTGAATTGAGGAAAGGAGTCAAAATGCAAAACTTTTGTTTATGATTACATTGCATTATGGATACCTAAAATCAGACATGCAAAGATGCACAACGAACGATACAGTTGTTTGTAGTATTTATTATGCAGAATTCAAATGGTGGAGAACTATAGTATCAATGTTGCAAAACAACTATAAAGTTCATTGCGTCTGCTTCAGTCATTTAACTGTCGTAATAATAACCAAAGAAAATAAAGAGAGAAAAAGGAAGTGAGAAGTGAATGCGAATTTAAGCGTGAGCAGTGCACATGGAACAATTGGAAGGAAACACGGAAATGTAAATACCGTGGCAAAAATGACTAGCGGATGAAACATGCAGTACATGCATTGCAAAAATAAATATGCATACAAATGCGTATATTTTCTGGTCAGGTTTAAATATTTATACAAGGTTAATAAATATTATGCTAAATTTACTAACCACACACAATGCGGTTAGATGAAGGTAGGTCTGTTTTTTTTCAAGAGTTCAGTTAAGTTCAGTGAAACCGAAGAGAATTAAAAAATGTACATTGCACGGGTTAAGTATTATCTGGATTATAACAAAAATATTGCTTGCTCGTTAAATTCTTATTTAAAAAAGTGCGCTATTTTTTTATTCAATTGAAAGTCAACATGGCATTACTATTTTCATTCATGTGGCACATATTATGTATGTATAATATGGTGAGGGAGCTGGTAATGTACTGTTACGTATGTATAGGGTGAAAAAAACTTGCATGCTGAGTCACTACTACGATATTTCTGTGAATAAACCAGGAAGACTTTTTTTATAAAGCTGCTTTTTTGGTGTGCATTTTTTTAAATGCATAAACTGCATAAACTGCATGAAAATAGATTGCTACGTTTCTAAAATAAATAATGCACGCAATCGCTAACATTATTACTTTTAGTTGCAGCAATAAATCACTCGGAAATTGGAAGTATATGTACATGTAAACCTTTTGCTCTGAATATTTATAAACTGGTATTGTGGTCAGCAAATTTTTTTTCTGTATAATATATTGGTTGGTGGGTGAAAAGATGACGATGATTAGGGTTATAGGCATATGTAAAAGTTGCGTTTCCGATTAACATGAGTATAAAATGTCTGGTAACTGAGCACATAACAACAACAGCTCAATTGTTGCACTTATAAAAAAAATAAAGTCAGTTATTCGGTCAGCAGGAGAGGAGTGAGAAGATGAATCATGTTATTTTTTTGGACGTGCATTATATATAGGTAATAAATATTATTATTATGTAAATAATACTATCATCTAGTTATTATTATTGTTGCTATTGTTACGGTAGTTACTATTCTTCAAAGCTGTCTATTAGGTATTTATTTATGCACTTTTTTAATAGTGGATACGCCGGTTGTTGCTGTTACCGGTGTGTGAGCAGGGCAGAAGAGCTGCAGTGAAGTGAGCGTAGCCTGTATTACTTATCATTATTATTATTATGCTTCATGAACCCACTTCACTGACGACTGAACTAAATTTACTTCTTTGTTTCGTTATAGCAACAGCAGTGCAGTTTTGCACCAGTACAAAGTTCAAACATAATATTTAGTTTTTGAACACAAAAATAAGTACATTATCATTGCGGGGTGGCCATAGATACAATGCTTGGCAAACGAGGAAATAACATCTTCTTTGTCATGAGTCATAACAATAATATATTATTGCATACATACCTAACCAACAACGTCGTGGTTCCTTTTCTCATCTCATTGTTGACTGTATTTTTAAAAAATTCTTAATTCAATTTTAAATTTACATAACAATTTGTACTGTGCTTTATCGGCATGTGTTATCTATCTGCTAAGTGAATTCGTTGGCCACTCTATTGTTGCAAATTGCATTCTACCATCATTTTCATCGCGTTGTACTGCCTCTACAGTTATTTACTTACGTAAAAGGAGAAAATCGTGTTATTATCTTAACGTGTTGTTGATTTACCTTATTTTGAAAAATTTATAATTTTACTTACCAAAAAGGCGCAGTTGCATCGGTGTCACTGTCATGATACATAATGAAATAAATAATAATAAAAGTTTGCTCTTACTCTCATTTCACTGTTTTCAAATTTGAACCAAAATATCTAGGACCTTATAGTGCATTTACAAAATTACGAACGTAAAACTACGCAAGATGTAAACGCATGCGTCTAATTTGAACTCGTAAATTACATCTTTCTTACCTTGTTTGTAGTATACCTTTATTGCTTTTCTCAGTTGCTAAATCAACAGTTCAGGACTAGGACACAGGACTAATTAAGTGGAAGTAGCAGCTCAAATTACGGCTGCTGTAATATTTTTAAGCGACACATGAACATAGTGGTACTATAACGCTTACTTTTTTACTGCTTCTAGTATTTTCAACTTTTTTAGAAGCACTGCCAAATCACCTCATGTATTGACAAATATATAACTTGTTGAGGTGCCAAGTATTGAGCAAGCTGCTTTTACAATAGGCATTACCTGTTTGTTGTCGTCTCGTTGCTTGGCCTCGCATTCATTTTGGTGTTTTACTAGCCTCAGGTCCATGGCTCATCATAAAAGAATATTAATTGTTAGACAATAAAATTAATAATCATAATGGTGTTGGTGTTTATCCTATCATCATTACTTACAATTTAACACTAAAATGTTGCTTCATATACAAGAAAAATGTGCTTATTTTAAGATGTTTCCATCAGTCAGACAAAATAAAAGCATAATATCGTGTAATAGTAATGAACTAATGTACAATGAAGCAAAAAATTGTGAACATTTGGCAATTTATTTATTGGCATTCATCTATCAGACAGCTTGATACTACGTGACTAGAAAACCAAATTCGTTTTGATGAAGGCAAATAAAACAAACACGAAATGTGGCCAAAATGTATTTTTCTTGTTATTTAGATTGGTAAATAAACTGATAATGTAATTTGTTGTAGTCATTGTTAAATAACAATTGTTTAATATTTTAGGAATCCTCAAAATTTCAGAATTGATCATGAAGCTTATGTCAAAATTTAAAAAAATGCCTAAAGTAAATACGCTTGAACTTTGCAATTATTTATAGGTCAAACTCAAAGCCTCTATTACAACAGCAGCAAAATTTTCCATTTCCTATTAGACCCAAATCATAATGGAGGCATCATTTTTACAAACGTGTGAACAGCAATTCGCGCGGGGAATAGCCCTGAATATTTTGGCTGCAATATAGAAAAAAAACCATTGCTCTTGCCAGCTTACTGCATTCTAAATGCTAACTATAATTTTAGTTGTATAAAATAAAATAAATAGACACGTGCTTCTAGATTCACATCGGCGGTCGCAAGACATGAGTGAGATCATCATAGTCATGAAAGCACATACCTGTCTCCTCCTTACTATTTTTATGATTTTTATTGTCAAAAACAAGGTTCCTCTCGTAATTTTTTCCCCTTCTTCTCACAAACTGACTACACTCTTGGTAACAACGTTGAAATGCGTATTTTGAACTAGGAAACAAGTTTGCCTTACATTTTGATGCATGCATGCGAGTGTTAGTAGTATTGGTAATATTTATCCATGGTGTTGATGATGTTGACGAAGGAGTTTGAATATTTTGACGAGAGAATTTATGAAGGTGATGGTCATGGTCTGATGTTGTTAATGCTACTGTCGATTCTGGCTGTTATTTTTATAGGCAGAAAATAAGTATGTGTGAAACCGGTGGGAAATGAGTCGTGAAAAATTCCCCTAGTGCTAGAGGCAGCAATAAATATTCCCTTTAAAAATATTTAGGTGCGGACATACCTTGTAGATAGTTTGTGCCCATGCACTCCCTCAAAATAGAAAAAAAGTAAAAGTTAAGGAGGTGCGTTGATTTCTACCGCGAAGTAACGGTCAAAAATAGTTCAAATGATCAACAATGCTTTGTAAAGCTGGTGAGTGACGGA
>JAHZMZ010002336.1:0-11719 GCA_027743805.1 Lepidocyrtoides sp. E14 | reverse complement strand
AATGACAAGCTAATTGAGTAAAAAGTAGCTGAATGATTTCCTGTTAAACTAATCAAAAAGTGACAACAAAGGCATATCACAAACTGATAACAACAGCTGCATAATGAGGGTGTCAGCAGGTGTCAACCGTATATATAATGAGATTTTTAGACGTTCAATTTGTGGTGCAACTGCATGTAAATGGATTGAGCCAACAATGCTGCTTACAAACCTACCTACCATGTCCATCCATAGTGTGTACCTATGCATAGTCGCTCATCAATATCATAAATGGACGATACAGGATAAGTGGTCGAATGAGTCAGCATTACTGTGAATTTGAATTCATACATGTACACTATTTACAGGTTCACCTGAAAAATTACTCAATAACTTATAATGAATCCCTAATGTATCAAAAAATGTTTGTTACTTGTTAATCAAAATGCTACCATAAAAATAATTTGCTTAAACCGGATGACTGATATGGTAAATTGTAAAGAAAAAATAAACCAGTAAGAGTCTAAACAGAGGACCATTGTTTGGGCTTGCTTATCAGATCTTGTATGACTTTTGTATGAAATAGCGTTTTGATTATTGAGTATGCTTACAAGTCGACAGTTTTTCTTGAGATACCCTTTACCAAGTTTTTAAAGTCAGTGTTGAGGAATGGTCACATTTAATACTATGCATTCTTCTTTAGGCACAAGTGCAAAAAACCTCACCCCCGGTTTAAAAAAATAAAGCTAATCTTTGAAATGAAAATTTTACGAAGAAATGCTAAAATGATACTTTTAAGCATCTTTATATTTTCGAAGTTTTTAGTCACCTTTCACTCTAAGGACAAGTAAAGTTAACCAAGTTTTATTTGGTGGATTTAGGTTTACATTATTTGACCATGATCCAGACGTATCTCATCCAGATTCAGGAACATTAGTAGTCTCTAAGTTGAAAACAGTAATCAGATAACTGAAGCAACATTTAAATGAAACAACAGTGCCACTGAAACATTAAATGTATGCTTTACACGTTCAGTGCGCTAATTACAAATAAAAAGAGTGATTTAATAACCAGGTTCGCATAAGGACATGCGTGTTTCACAATGCCCCGCCCCACAAAAAGTAGCTTCTTTCTCTGATCAGTGGTCACATTTATGGTGTGACAGGTGTGGTAATCTTTTTCAGGACGAACAGAGACCGATACGGTGAGCAAAGTGGCAATGAAGTATGAAGGTCTACAATAAGAACTGTTTCTGTTTTTATTGCGTAAAAAGTAAAGATCGATCAGTCCGTTCTGCTGGTTTTGAAGTAAGCATTTAAACGTGTGACGGGCAAAAGTGGCCGCTAATGATCCATTCAATAAGGCACACACACTGATGGTGCCAAAGATGATTCATAAACTATAATTTTCGAACCGTCAAAACTACTCTCATCCTCCTTTTGTAAATGCAAACAGTAATCAACCATTTGTTAAGATTTAAACCTTTTTTACGGTACAGCCTTTCTTCAATGAGAAGATTAGCTGGCATTGAATCATACAAATTTGTTGGTTGTTAAATGATTGTGTATCGGATGAATGCATTCCCTGTTTACTGTGTTGCCGACCGTCAACTCAATGACCGGATATGGTTGATTTTCTGGGTAGACGGTTATTATTGTCTAGAAACTCTCTCTGACCTGCCTGGGTAGTTACACTTCTGGTCCTAATGTCTTCCAGTTTTCCTTTTTAGCCCGGAACATGAGAATCGTGCTGTTAGTCAGAGTCAGTCGAAAAATCATAAAGAAAATTTTAATAATCATAGAATGGCGTCACCTTTAGTTGCTGAACTTATTTCTTCAATTACATATTGGTCAAAAGTACAACATTCATCAAGCTAAATTTTCCCAAGAAGTTTATTCCTAATAATCATAGAATGGCGTCACCTTTAGTTGCTGAACTTATTTCTTCAATTACATATTGGTCAAAAGTACAACATTCATCAAGCTAAATTTTCCCAAGAAATTTATTCCGGTAGCTCTTCAAAATTCATCTTTTGAAAAATGCACCAACTGCTTAAAATCTATGCTCTTATCTCCCATTCATCAGTTATTTCCCATTTTAATTTCTTTTATTGAAATGATCCATTCTAATCAATAGTCTATCTCTCAAATATCAACGTATGAACTTTTCATCTTGTCTAATTTTGGTAACAAGGCAGCTCATTCGTTCTGTGTCACTGCTGAATAACTTTACACGACCCACTGGCTTATGCATACCATTTTTAATGTTTTTCAGTTAGGTACAAGTAGTTAAGTAGTAATAGATAATCTTGAGTGAACAAGGAATCTCATAATATGCACGCATATGACATATATCGTGTAATCTGGTTCGACGCCTGACTCACGGACACAGACATATATTCCCAATAAAATTGGAAATGCTCCAGGGTGGTCTTAAATCATTTTTTTCCAGCAAGAACGGTGTGTAATAGCAAACCGAAACGTGGGCTGGTTTATTCCTTCCTTCTTATCACCAATATAATATACTTTTCACTACCTGATGATTACACACTTTTCCATCATCATCATACTCGTTTTATGAAAATAAGCTTGTTTGACCAATATCAAATCCTCACATAAGGTAACAAGAGCGTAGTTTCAACAGCATGCATGTTTGCAGTGAGAAGCTGTATGAAGCATCTTTTTGTGAGTTTACTTGAACATTATCACCTGCATAGGATTGGCTAACCATTAGCTAGCTGGCCCTAAGTATACTGAAAGGTTATATGCTTCCCCACTACTTGTGAAGTTACAACTGAAGTAGTAAAACAATGAATCATTATGGCAGATAGATACTAGATACCTTTAAGCTTTGTTTAAAAAACGCACTGTTGCTTTTCCTTCCTACCAGTCGCAGTCTAGTCCAGGAGTCAGGAAGGGAAAACTTTCTGTGTCTGTTTGGCTACAAGCTTCTTCTGACTCTCGTGCATGCGTCAAAATGGTCTTGAGAAACCGTAATTACTTATCATGTTAGGTGATACCGTATTAGTGAGTGCGTGTTGAGGCAATTTTGTTTTTAGAGTAAATAGTACATTCACAGAATGAATTTACTAAATAAACAAACATAATATCTCAAAAAATAATTGGCAGGGAAGACAAAGTATAAAAAAAATAACTAGAATAAATGAAAATGGAGATAATGACTAATATGGATATCATTTAAACCGACTATTCCATGTGTGGAGGTTTAGCATGAAAAGAATAATTGGACAGAGAAGAATATTTTGAAGCGGAGAATGAGAGACAAATTATCGGAATATTTGTTCAATGCGCAGACTTAAAAAATGATGCAAGATAAGAGGGATGATATGCATAATGTACATACTTACTTATCGCATTAGTAAATCTCTTTTTTAGATGTCTTTTCATTCAACTTCAAAGATCAAATCATGAGATGCCGCATTATAGAATTGATAGACAAAAGATGAACTAATTTAACTGGTGTCATTTGTTTTACGAAGGAAAAATTATATATTATTTGTACTTATATGTAGTTTAATGTAAATATTTGTATGTGACCCGTTCTGAAGGCCAATGTCAAAGCCAAGAATAACGTGTATTCTCTTAATGATTGACCTTTAGTTATGTATTGCATATTTATGCATAAGTAGGTGTTAAGGAAAAAGCACAGTAAAGCCGTCACAAGTCATTATAAGGGCTGAACGGTTAAGGGCCCTTTTCTCTCCATTGTTAAAGAACTCGAACTCAATCACAACAAGATGCAATTATTTTGTCGGCTTTACTCAGCTATTCATTATTTCTCATTTCATTTCTTGGAATGAGTCGAGCAATAAGAGAAAATGAGAGGACAAGCGAATTGACAACACTGTAAATGCTCATTCGACTACCAACAGCATACAAACTATGTATATCTTTCATTGGCTTGGCGAGAATAGACTTCATCCCATGATGAGAACATATTGGGCATGACGAATAACGACGGCTCACATTCTCTCTATATTTCAACAATAACCATTTGTGCGGCATTACATTACTTAACAATTACGAGAACCGCTTTTGGCTATTGACGTACCTACATAATTTCCCTTGCCGTCATTGTTGCAAGCGTCAGATAAAAGTCTGACGCATTATGACATATTATGACTTTTTTGTACATTATATAAGCAATGTGGATTTCCTATTTAGACAGAACCGGAGAAGAATTTAAGTGCAAGGCAAAACTATGAATGCTTAAATGTGTAACAAAAAAGATCTCTTTATGAAGTAGCATTTGCAGCATACAGAAGTATGTAGCAGCATTCTTATATTCTCGTGGAGGTTGTCTCATTTCCTAGCTTATTTCAGTTACCAATTTTTTTCTCTTCCAAGTTTACAGTAAACTTGGGCAAAAAAATTTTTAATGTGTACATACTTTGTATGCAATAACAACAAATCTAAAGGTAAAAAGAACACCTACTCAAGCATAGGTACATAGATGGTTGAAGTTGCACTGCACTACTGGAGAAGAAAGTTGGGTAGAAGAAAAAGCGCCTACCGTAAAATACGTGAGTGGAAGATAGGGAGTTTTTATTGCACTATTAGCTAATTTGTACCTTCAATAATGAACAGACGATGAGGTTTTCATTGTTAATCTCAACTCTCAGCAAACCATTGTTTCACACAAAATCTAGCCAATGGGTCAGTAAAAGCTCTCGCACTAGTATTGCATGTCTGACGAGCCTCTCTCGAAATTCTGAAAACCTGTTAAAATCTTTCTTTAATAGAAGAGATTCAACAGCCGTCAATCTCTTCTACACCTACAAAGTTTCAAATGACGCTCACAAAAAGGAACGCGATTTTATAGCAGTATGAAACTGAGTTTATGCCTTTGAGTGTATGGGCGCACATACGTACATAATATAACAAATGCCTATTTCATCGTAAAATTAATTCCATGTCTCCATTATTTCTCGGAGACAAAATGTAATTTTCTAGCCATATCTTTGACTAATGGACGTAATTGCATGAATGAATGGTAATAAAGTCAGGAGAAAATTGTAGGTTCTTCAAAATTGTGGCACAAACTGAATAAACGGAATTAATGGTAGCTACATGTAATGTATGTACGTTACGCACATACTCCATGTTCAAAGTGAATATTTACGTATTATGCAACGGAAAAAATAATAATATGTCGCCTTTCTCTAATATTAATATTTTTTTTCCATTCCAGCAGGGACAGACTTTACTTTGCGTCAAGAGACAAAGGGTTATCATCGTACTATAACAATCTTATACCCGCAGAGTAAAAGTGATGCTGATTTATGTATGTTGAGAAAATAATAATGATGGTCAAATGATACCTTGTTTGTTGGTGAATACTATGTACATGCTTTTTTGTCACTTTTTACAAAGTATCATGCAATAAGTACTTCACCATACGTGCATATTATAGTAATTCAGCTGAAACGATGAGCCGGATGAATGCAGCGTTTCACCACATACAAAACACATTCATAATTTGTAAGGTAACAACGCATACAGGTCTTTATCCCGGCGCACCTACAACAACAACCTATATCCATGCATAATACGCGTATTACACGACCAGAAGAATAATATTGCTATTATGCAACCAACACAACTCTTACTGTAATTGAAATCCTTCCATCATCACAGAACAGCTATAAAAAATATCCCCTGCCTGTGTCCCATCTTTCACATCCCATCTTCGACAATTTTCCTACACCTACAATTTGAGTGCTCACGTAGCATACATTTCCAAATTAGACCTTTGCCTCCGCTTTCTCAAACTTTAATTCTAAATTCCGAGAGAAGGATCTAAATTGTGTAGTAAACTAGCCCTTTCATTACGCTAATAACTACAAATTTCATTGTACAAAATTACTGTACACGAAAGTACATTTCCCCTTTACTAAACGAATAAAGTTAATGTTGTCAACTTGATTACCACCGCCATCTCATATTGCTGTATATACCAGCATTTTTATGCCCTCTTGGAGTTGTATTTTGTTTTTTTTATACCATAGTTAGTTATACAGCTTGAATGCATCGAAAAAAATAAATGGCTGTAGAATCCTATGCTTTTTGTTTTTTCCTCAAAGTTTGTAGTTTTTTAACTGCATTTTTATCATCGTGACATACTCTTGTAAGAAGGAATGTTATGCCGACTTGAAGTAAAACTGAAAGAAAAAAATTATAATTGCCGAGCTGCTTTTGAGGTCACACCATTGCCGAGATGATTCGATTTTAGAGTTTAAATCGGTTTCCCGTTGAAAGTTCAGCAGCATTTTTTTCCCATCGAGATGGAGTTTAGCTCTAGACAAGAAGGAAATCGAAGAATAATGAATGTAATTTGTCTTTATCTTTTTCATCAGTACAAACACACAATAACTAATTTAGAAATGTATAGTGCTTGCCATTCAAAGGGGTAAAAAAATCAGATTTTCAACCTGAGACCAATAAATCGACAAAATGAAGTAGACACACGCAGTCCAAGTCATTTATCAGAAGCTAAATAGGATTAGTAATAGAAACTGTTCGCGTTCATGTTAGTTTTATCTATCAAAGTCAACAAGTAATGAATGACTTCGCTGTAGGTTAAGTTGAGCTTCAATTAACATCTTTCTGAGGACTCATGAGTTACAAGTTACAATGTTACAGGTGAGCTGCATGTCGTTTTACACATATATTCTACTTCGACAACAATAGAAAAGCAATGAACTGTGTAGGTTCATCAGCTCAGCAAAAAAAATATCTAGTAGTAAGCAAGAGAGTGGTAGTAGTACGCACACTAACTAAATTGATCTCTGCTGCTCATCGTAACAACTTTTTACCAAAAAGCAATGAGAGAGTAAATGATTATGATTTTTTCTCATTCTCATTATTGTTTTATGTGCAATACTGTGTAAGTAACCACTTCGAATATATATCTTTTCATATCATTAGCTCACACGAAAACATTAAATACATAAAATAATAAGCTACTTCGTTACATCCATCCACAGGTATCATAAACATTTTTTTACCGTTTGCTCATCTAACTGACGATCATCTTTGAACAGAGTTAATGGGTGCAATATCATCATTGAAAATCTCTTTTCCTTCTTGTCCTGTTGTAGCTCATTAAAAAATTCAAATCTCAAAGGAGGTCCACCATTTGTTCATAATATTAATTAAAACTGTCAATCATAATAATGAAGCTCAAAAAGTCGTGGCAGTGGATGTGCACATGTAATCTAGAAAGTGTAGGTTGCAAGTTGCCAGTCAGCAAGTAAGTACACCAATACGTACACATCTATAATATGAATTTCATATGCCACACATGTTCATGAAATCATAACAAAGTGCAGTACGGAATAATAAGGATATTATTACACCCAGGCCCCTATTGCATAAAAATTACAATTGTTAATTTACAATTGTTACCTAATGTATCGTTTATGGGGAAGATTTTGGTAGCCTAGGTAAACCTTACAATTTGTAACGATTGTAAGCTTACAATTTTTTATGCAATAGGGGCCAGGTGTAATACCTCTAAATATTATGAGTATTAAAATAGTAAAAAATGGCAATTATTTAAAATATGAGCATGACATACCATACTCAATTTGGAAGGCATGAACACTGTAGATGATTACTCGAGAAACGTAATAAAATCAAACAAACACTGACTTTTACATGATTGGACTCTGACTTGTTTTATTGGCTGAGCTTCTACACAGGTACATTTCTCTGCCTGTAATTTTACAGGGTGCAGCCCGCAACTGGGAGTGAGCCATTATGATATGCCAAATAAAGTTTTTAAAAGTTCTCTTGTAGTAATGATAATGCTTAAACGACCAGGGGAAACAAGATTACATAGTCACGTCGTACGTCATATGCACACATTCAAACAATGGCGAGTTGAAGCAGTGTGATTCAATTTATGAATGTCCATGTCAATAGATAGAATCGTAAGTACATATGAAAATATATAGTCGTGTACCAATTAGTTGGCCAAGTATTGATAGCAGCTGCAATGATATTTTCACGGTTGTACGAAAGAAAATGTTAATTTTCCTCACGTCAATGATGTCAAGTTGTGGAAAAGTATTCTTACATTTTATTTTTCTGCTTTGGTGTTTTTGTATTTATGAATCTTAGAGAGATAGACAAAAATAACCGAAACGCTGTCAAACAAAAATTGCTGTTGCATACAACAATAGAGGGACAAATACAAACACGTCTAAGCTTTTGATAAACACTCCTATTCGAAACTGATGATATGCTACTTTATTACGAATGCAACTCCATTTTCAGTGAGATCATTATTTGTGCATGAGTTTAAAAAAATATATAGCATTATCGTTAGTGTGTTATCTCCAAACAAAAACCGTGTCTGTGTAGACATTGGAGTAAGCGTCCTTTATTATAATGAAATGAATATGAAACCTTGTCACAATTAAGTTAAACATATTGCTTATTCTTTTTAGTTTTAAATCTTTGCTAGACTGTCTTTTTTAAACTAGCTTGTTAAATAGTACTTTAGAGGTGTAAACTGTCATTTTTGGCATATTGTTTACCTATCCTAATATGCAATAGTAAAAGTGCTGTAAAGTCTTCGCAACATAGCCTCTTGTAACACTTTTTGTCATTGTTGAAATGAATGAGGATATCACGAAAGCTAAATTGAACAATCATCACCCGTCACCCATGTCTAAATATTTGTTACTTGATATGTAAAGGCATTGCAAAGGTAAAAACTTCCCTTGCACAACTGAACCTTTCGAAAGTGTCGCGGATACAAAAGGTCTCCTCATACTAATTGCAATCAGATTAGTTGTACCTAAATAATCCAATTGCATATTATACTTATATCGGCTTCTGTCATGCCCATACCGCATAACAAACACAACAAATAACCATACACACTACACACGTTTCCATACGGCTCTGGCTGCAGCCGAACAAATTAATGCTTTTACCTTTTTGTACTTTGTGGATGTTTGTCAACTCCTGTGGATCACAGAAGGGTGTCCGTGTCGGTAAGTTTTCCGGTTCGGTGGGGATCCCCTTGTTCGACATACTTATTACTAGTTACTTTACACGTACTTTCAACCTAACAGACCATAAAATGAATGAAAAGGGTTGTTTCCACAAGATTAATGAGATGGACGATAGCAATGCAATCTTTTGTGACTTACTGGCACCACACTTTTCCTTTCTTCTATACACTTAACATTCATGCCCTTTTCATATGTACTATGCATCGACAGACTTCCACAGACACAAGTCAAATGTGTATCGGAAGGTTTCAATAATATATTATTTTCCGTCTTACACACACAACTCATTTATTTGATTTTATCCTCTTGTTAAAAATATATTAATTCCTTAACAGGAAAACAAGTAAATGTATTGTGCATGTTCTCATCACGTATTCTACTGGAACAATTGACTCTATTTTATGGAGTTGCAGGGTCTGATGGCTGGCGTGAAGCATTGTTCCATAAATGTGTGATACTCTGTTATTATCAAAACGCACTAAACAAATAAAAACTATTAGATCTCTTGTCTTTCATGTGCATCTGGGGCGTTTTTCGTTTATTTAACAAATTTCTTGAGATCATGCAACAGTTCCTCTTCCCCATTTACTTACACGCAAGCTAAATAATTAGTCGACCGTTGAAAACAATGATAAAAACTACCCAAAGTTATTTCTATATATTTGAAAAATGTACATGGGAATCACACCAGTACGTAGTGCATTTAATACGTATTGGCTACATGAGTGAGGACACCAAATTGCATGTGAATTTTAAAAGTATAGTGTCCCTCAGTCTGCTATTATTGCTACTGATCCCTCGGTAAAAAGTGAAACTTTTTCTACCAAGGCATATGGTAAAGCCAAATTACTTAAAGTGGGAGGGAAAATGAAATATTGCCCTTCGCTTACCATCATCTTCTTTTACGAAAGAAAACACCAGTAATATGTCCGTGAAAATAATCACCATTTATTACTGAAAATTGTAATAATGGCATGATTGGTATCACTACAAATGTACAATGTGCCAAGTACAATGAATGAAACAGTCTAAAATGCAAAATGACACCAGTATACTGACACAAAGAAAACACTTTTCTACCACTACACATCATGTGCACATGTTTTACTGTATATTTTGTATTTATTAGCTTGTTTTGTATCATCATAAAAATTAAAGCGGTGTAAGTTTGATTAGAATTCCATCCGGAGACCTTAATGTAAGTTCACTCTGAATTACAAGATGTTTTGGATTCTTCACGGATTGAATTTTAAAGCTCCTTAGCAAGTTTGTGATAATAACCTTTTCTTCCATCATGGCAAACTTTTGTCCTATGGTATAAAGTTGACGGATAATTTATAAACGCACCGATTTTCGAAATTATTTAAAAGTAAGATTATTATGCTTACCAATGCAATTTCTAGGCCCTGCCGAAAATGGTACATAGGCAAAAGGATTGCGACTTTCTCCTTCACTGAATCTCTCTGGTTTAAAAACATAGGGTTCAGGGAAGTATTTGGGATTTTTATGAATTTGATAGATGAAGAGTGCAACGGTCACATCCCCAGGTATGGTGGTACTGTCATCTGCATGGTCAATGGATTATTGAAATGTTCACGTTATAAGGTATTTTTGGTAAATAAATCGTGACATTATTAGGAGGACATAAATCACATACCTAATTTGAAATCTGAAGTTAAATATCTTTGAATAAAAGGGACGCTCGGATAAACCCTTAATATAACGAAAGAGGCTATCAATATAATGCATGCATTTCTTGTTTCTGATACCACCAATGCTTTAAAAAAAATTCTCTTTGTACATCACTTTAAATTACTCCCACTAAACCAACGCCCCCAGTGCTTAATTAATAGTCTCTACTGAAATACAAGTGGGAGCAAATTCCAAAGTTATCGAGTGTGGTGATAAAATCACTAAAGATGGATAATAATCACTAATAATGTGGACTAAAGTGGGAATCGGGGCAAATACAGAGTGGTGCGTGCAGTGCAGTATCGACCAATGAATTGATTAAGTAAACAAAATCCATGTTTCCTCCGATGCCATAATAATGATAATGATAATTGTTTTCAACCTTAAAGACAATCTAATTCTTGTCTCACTTTTGCCTAAATACACAGAGATACATGTTTGCAATAAAAAAAATTAATGCTAAATATGTCTAGCCAAGAATATATTGTATACTCTTTATGCATATTTGTGTAACCTGTATCCCCGGATAAGCCCCCAAAGCATAAATAGTAAAAGAAATTCCTGCCGAGGTGGTATCATGCCCTTCAAACATAAAGGTATCTGTTTCCTCTCGAATGTCCTGGTCGGAAAGCCGAGAAGCACCAACTTGTTCTTGAACATCAAGAAGCAAATCCAAAAATGCATTCCTCTTCTTGGCTGTTGCGAGTTTGTAGGCAAATACAGACATTCGTATTTACAGGTAATACTATAACAAAAAATCGAATAGCATGTATTTGTCTGCCATCTACCTGAGCCAAAGTAAATACTTTCATCTTCTTTTTTATCAGTGTTTGCTTCTGTTGAGGTTGAAGAGCTCTCCTTCAATCGTTTATTTGACAGCCTTGCTTCTTTTCGCTGTTTGATAACCTAGATATTTTGAAAGTAAACGCTTTTAGCTAATAACTGGTCGCACATCAATACCAAATATTTACAGAACTTTTTTCAAATTTTCGCCGCAC
The DNA here is from genome assembly GCA_027743805.1 of Lepidocyrtoides sp. E14. NCBI lineage: Eukaryota > Metazoa > Arthropoda > Collembola > Entomobryomorpha > Entomobryidae > Lepidocyrtoides > Lepidocyrtoides sp. E14. Next base: position 4 of record JAHZMZ010002336.1, on the reverse strand, counting down.
AGTA
>JAHZMZ010002335.1:0-13070 GCA_027743805.1 Lepidocyrtoides sp. E14 | reverse complement strand
ATGAAATAGATTCGTATGAATACGATTGGAATGAACTGCACCAAACTCGAACGTAGCAGAACTTTACTTGAGAGCTTGAATTAGAAACGATAAAATTTGTTCGTTTGCATTTCTTCCCATTGAATTTGAATTAGTAAATATGTACGCTATGGTCAAGCCAGGTAACCGACAGTAACATTTTCGTGTACACAATAAGCTTATTGGTATAATTTCTTAGACCAAGATTTTTTTAATATTACAAGGGAATTCCTCATCCATGTATTATTACTTATCTCTGGTTTCTTTATCACTGTCAACAACCTGGAAGTTAACGCTATTCCATAGAAACATTGAAAAATAGCAGTAAGTCACTGCCAGTAACTCTAACTTCAGCCACCCTAACGCCCCGCAATGAGCAAAGTTTCCTGTACACCGGCAACTTACTTTCCACGACAGGTGAACTGCGCTCACTCTATATCGCGGCGTTTGGCAAAAAATTTCCTGTACACTGACGCCTCACTTCACACGTGTGGTGTCCCGTACACAAAAGAAAACAACAAAACCGATACCTGGCACTAGCCTAACGTACACATAAAAAGAAAATCCAACCTACCAATAGGGCGTATTTCGTTGCAATTTGAATGTTTCTATGGAATACTTCCATGGTAAAGAAACGTGAAAAGCTGGCCCTATCGGATCGATTTTCTCGCGACTTTATGGGTTGTGCAATAAAATTTAAATGCAATATTACTATACCCATATTAAGCCAATATTATATGCATATATGTGTCAGAGAATCCACAGTTAATATGTAAAAGCAGGATTCAAAGATTTGGATTTAAAACCTTAACATTTGAGAAGGCATATCTCGTGGAGTTTAGGTCACAGAGACATGCGGTTTTGTTTTCCTGTCACTGTGCCACCCCAGTATAAAGATGTGATGATGAAAATAGGGGGTCATCTGGGTGACCCAATACCTCAAAAATTTGGCTATGTTCGAAAAATTTAAAATCGTCATAACTTGAATGCATTAAGTCTTAGCTACATGGTGTCTTCGTTAAACTTTTAGTACTGGCCTAGCTTAACATGACTACATACTCAATATTTCAGTTTTCGAATAAATTCTTTTTTTTGACCTTCTGACCTACTTCGACTTCAATTTTTTTACTTTTTCGCCCTGAACTCATAGAAGGGGTGCTAGAAGAACCTATATGCAAAATTTCAGGTCAATATGTCAAAACCGCGTTTAAATTTTGTGATACCCTATGAAAAAAATCAACATTCCCGCTGTTACCCTTTACCAGTAATCATGAGTTTTTAAATATACATTCTAGACATGATGTTGGGCATATAAACCAAAAAATTGGTGCAAATTTCGATTTTAAAATTATCAGTTCCTGCTTTTACATATTAACTGTGGATTCTCTGCCTAATATCCTAACTATTTCACAAACACGGAAGTCAACTGTCAAAACCCACAAAATCAGTAAATAGAATAAAAATTGTTACCGAGTTCAAAATTAGTATGTTCAAATACCTTACACAGCTGATTTTTGGGTTGTTTAAACAATAAAAATTTTTACGTTTTTTCGGTTGAATTAGGGTTGAGGTCATTATTTAAAGGAGTACGATATTTTCGTTTAGTTGACGCAGGTAGGTTTGCCTCATTTCATCACATTTAGTTTCCATAGAAGGTCGATCTTATTCTCACTTGCGAATTTAAACAACACCAATTCATTAATCATGGACTGCAGACGGACACTACGCTTGACGTTGACATAACATGACATGACGTCGTTTACAGTTTACTTTCACTCATCTCAAATCTATCCATGTGATCGTGCCTGGACTGACTCGGTACTCCTGTTGTTCCATTTTGTTGCATTCACTGTCCACTCTTCACTTTCATTTTCATCTACGATCTGACCTAACACCTACACCTGAGCACCAGAAGTCAAGCCGAAGCAGTTAGCAACGTATAAGAAAAAATATCTACTTTAATTAACTTCTGAAAAAATAGTTATTTTGGTGAGTTGGTGACATAAATTACTAAATTCAATTTGTAGTGGTGCTAGAAGGGAAAAGAAAGAGAAGACAGCTGAGCTCACGAATAGTTCAAGTGTTTCAGTGAATCTTTAAAAGTTGGAGAGGTAAGTATTTACTAATTAATTTGCTGATTGTGATCTTATTTACAACAACGGAGGAGTGTTGGAGAACGAAATTGATCGGAAGGTTCCAATGTAATTGCCTTTGATGCTGTAATTGTAGAGAGAGCCAAATTACTTAAATGGAATACTTATAATTTATTTGTTTCAGAATTTAGGATGACGTACAAAGGACAGCGTCCTCGTAAAATTAGGCGCATCGAGGAAGTTAATGATCCGGATGGAGCAGGATCAGATGACCAGCAGGGTCTAGTCGACGAGACAATTCGACAGGCGTTGTTTGACTTTGAAGAATGTCAGAATGAGGTAGGTGAACTGAGCAAACAGGCATTAGACGAACTTATCGAGCTGGACAAAAAGTACACCACTTTGCTGAAGCCAAATTACGACAAACGATCTGCACTAATTGAGAAAATTCCTCGCTTCTGGATGACCGCAATGCTTAATCACCCTCTGATCAAGATGCTTGTGAGTGAGGAGGAAATCGATTGTATTTACTACTTGAAAAAGTTGGACCTCGAGCATTTCGATGGTGAGAAGAATGGATTTCGGCTCAAGTTTATGTTCGACGAGAACCAATTTTTCGACAATTATGAGCTCGTCAAAGAGTTTCAGTGGCTAACCAAATTCCATGGTGAAAAGTAGGAATACGAAGATTAAATGGAAGAAACATATGGACTTAAGCAAGAATCAGCAGTGTCGTCAGCTAAAAAATGGGAGGAAACGAGAACTGGAGGAAACGACATTCTTCTCCTGGTTTAGCAACAATGTTGATCCTGCTGTGTATGAAATTGCTGAGACAATCAAGGATGACATATGGCGGGATCCAGTTGTTTATTTTCGCATGTCTGATATGGAGGACGGAGAAGAGGAAGAGTTGTAAGCGAATTTAAATTTAATTAATTACATTTTATAGCTAAGGAGGAAGGAGAAGGAGGTGCCAGTCATTTCCTGTGAATTGCGGCAAAATATTGAATTCAGCTGCTTCTTTTGCTCCTGCAATTTATAGGGAAAATGAAAATCCAGAAGGGGATGAAAATGTCGGCAAGACAGTGGAGGAAGACGTTGACGAGTGACGACGCATGATTAATAATAGCTAAGCACATTGCAATGGGTATTAATGTATCTACTTCAAATTCGGAATTGCTGAGACAACAAAACAAAAGTCATCATATTCGTTATTTTCCCACATTATTAAATAATTAACCATTACCTGCGTCAATAATCATCGTTGGACCGCTATTTTTTTAAAGTAATTGTAAAGCTTTTTAAGAATGATTTAAATGAAATGGAATTAGGGCAAGATTAATGTGCTCCTTAGCACTGCGTACGTTTACTTTCTGTCATTCATTAATTTTATTTGATGTTAGAAATTGTACATTTATTATTGGAATTAAAATTGCAGGTTCAATTCTTCAATAGTTCACTCAAGTCAAATCAAGTGATTGTGCGTTTTTCGCATTTCGTGTAAATGACTAACAATCGCATGATTAAATTATCATACGCTTTTTTTGTATTAATTATAGTTTTTTTTAGCATACAGGCATTATACGAATTCAACCTGCGCCTTAGCGCAAACTTCAACAGAATTATCCGCTGCATTGTATATTTCGAATTTGAAAACGGCCGTTTTACCCTTATCTGCAGGTTCAGATTCAGGATACGCCAGTATGTCGATTTTTTTTCCAACCTTCACCGCAGAGCTTTCAAATGTCAAGTCCAAAGCAACTTTTGGTTCATCGGAAGGGCTGTCGCTGTAATACAAACGGTAGCCCAGCTGCAGTATTTCTCTACTTGGAACAATGGTCAGTTCCACATTCATGATTGCTTCAACAGCCCGCACTTTACATGGACCAGTTCGTTGACAATCTCGAATTCTCAGATCCACGAACTTTCCAGGACCACCTTTAAGAAAAAAAAATCGGTAGGTTTTTTTCGCATAAAAAAATATTAAAATAGATTAAATTTAAAATTTCATACCACACTGTTCCGCCCCAACAACTGTTCCAACAACTACTTTGTCAATAGTGCCATCCCTAACTTTTAAAGAGTTTGAAGTTTGTGCAAACAAAGCACACCAAAAAATTGCCAAAAATGATAAGGAATGAAAATGCGGCATGTTTGAAGCAAATAAATCACTGCTGCAAGTAAGTACGGACTAGGATTTTAGGAGTCTAAGTTATTTGTCACTTTCAAAAAAGTGAATTTTAATATCACTTCTAAAACACGAAACGCTTGTACTAACTAGCTGAATGTTGATGTGCATAAGGAAATAGATTGAGTAAGGTGCATGTGCGCCAAGCGATAATTTGCGTCACCAAACGCACACACGGTTACGACGACAACGGAAATATTTTGCGCTGTAATGATAAAGCTAGTGCATTATCGTAATGATCTCTCATGTCTCGACTGCACCGCCAGTGACGTAAATCATTCTTTTGTGCACATCCTGATTAAAAGAATTTAATGCGTAATAAAACTGTTAATTGTGCATTCAATGTGTGTTATTGTTCGCCATGCACGCACGTATGTCATTCCAAGTCCGAGACATGATTATGGTCACAATAGAAATGCGACTATAATAATGATCGCAACAAGCATTGTAGCTAATAGTTACATGTCTGGGTTTCCAACCGTGTCACCAATGACGTACATTTTTATATCGTGAATGCAATTCATTTCATGCATTTTAGTTCACAATCAATTTACCAAACATTCGGTTCCACGCTACATTCTTAGACAATTTTTTTCTGATTGTCATACAAAGCTCATCATTTCAGCAGCTGTTAAATATCTTCCAAAATGGCCCATCATGGTTTCCTATTTACAGTTGCGGCTTTCCTGTTAATTTTCACGGTAAAAAGCTCAGAGTCCTTTAAGCCTGGTACAATCGTTGAAACCAGCAACCCTTACCATGGAGAGGTTTCTGGAGCTAAGCAGTGCGGTATGGTGTCAAGCCAAATGGATAAGCAGTACAAAAAAAGTAATTTTCTTAAAATCTAATGACACAAAATCTACTTGATCCCTTAAATAGGCGGTCCTGGAAAAGTTGTGAAGGTGGTGGCATCGGACTCTGGTTCCAGTGGTGACAACTCACTAAGAGCTAGATACCGATATCTTAGTGTAGTAGTGTTTTTCGTTCCTTCTAAAAGTATGGAGCAATTGAGCTACCGCGTGTACTATGACGACACTCCCTCAAACAACCTTGAAGTTATTAAGGCAGGGTCTATAGAAGACAGCAAAGTTGAGGCCGGTGAAGAATACGAATTTGATATGGAGTTCGACATGGAGACGAGTGATGATGGGAAAACAGGATATTTCAAGTTTGAATTATTCGGTAGGTTGGAGAGGATCGTTGACATTTGTGCTGAGGCGGAAATTAAACTAATTTTATCATAATACTGGGAAGAGGTACGTAGGGATGACTTTTCGTGAGAAAGAGCTAATGCCAAACAAGGAAATATCAAATACAACTGAACACATATCACGGTCGTCCGCTACACACAAAAAAGTATTTAGTTTTCAATTTAAATATGTAAACAAGGAGCCTTTATTACCTACCTTTTTCATTTATCGTTACCTTTCTTTGTTAAGTTTCTCATGTACCTTCCCGTTTAAATTTTGTAAATTGAATGGTAACCTTTTTAAATGGAGAAATACGAGGCATTTCATGAAAAGATTTGGACGACTTTTTCGTGTCATTCTTACATGGCTTTATTTGGACCACTCTACTTTTCATCGTAATAACCCTTAAGGTTCACGTCTTTTCCGCCGATGCTCCAGGGCGTTGATGTTTTGTGTAGAGAATGCCGCCGACCTATGTGCAAGCCGTGTTTGGATTTTGTGTTGTTAGTCCTCTCACACATATAGTTTCTCAGCTACGACAACAAAAAGTAATCTCATCATGCCAAAACAGGTTCTGAAACTGACACTGCAGATGTCAAAATCCTAATTGTCGAATGCTTTTAATAGCGACCCGGAAGAGCGACATTATAAATTAGAGAGAAAACATGTTAAATTGCTAACCTCGCTTATAAGTACATGGTTTTTTAACTGTTTCCTGCTTTGGTAAGACTAATCCCAGTCAGTGGGGGACCCTTGTGACAAAATCTCAGAAAGACATCCTCCCATCAAGTCTTATAGCCCCATGCTCATCTTAACCTTTCTGTACTAAATGCAACGAAATTGCACAAACTGGAATCTAGAAGCCGTGTTTGAGCTGCTAGAATTTAAGTATTTTATACTTTACTTCATGGCTATGTAGCTGTACATAATCCCCAATTATATTTAGTCTCATGAAACCCTTTATCCGCGCAAAATATTCCACGATGTTATTTGCGTTTCCATGCTAATTTTCGCTCGTAAAACTCAAACATTGAACGTACGGTAAATGCTTTATGCTTAATAATAAGATATCCAAGCAACCAATGTATCGGCAGAAAGCACAAAAAAAATTATCCAGTAGTATAAAACTTTTTAGGTAATACAAATATTTTGTCGAAACATACAAGACCAATGTCGTCTACATCTTTTTAGAAATTGCCTCGTATATGGAAAAATTTTACGAAGAATAAAAATGAGAAATAAAGACGGTTGGCAATAAGGGTGGCAGTTTTAATTTAGCAAATTTGAACTTTAAATAAATGTACCATCATTACATTTTAACTGGGAATGATTTAAAGTTTCCACTAGTCTTTTGAACAGTCGTGAGTGATTTTTTCAGAAACTGTCGTTTAACGTCATTTAACTTGGGCTATCATTGCTAATATCTCTTGAATACTTGGTTTACTCTAACAGAAAATTGCATACTAGCAGTGAGTTCGATTTCACTGGCTTGCCACAAACTTGTTTTACTCGCATTATATGTCAATGCCATTTGTAGGTCACATTGGGGCCGTCAAATCAATAACCCCATTTTTCCCATCAGCGATTTTTAGTGGTTTATCCTACCACGTTTACCCAGAACTATTTGATTTATGACTCAAGTGGCGATTGGAATTTGGAACCAATTTAGACGAACGTAGGATACAAAATAATTGAAACTTTTTGTAGTTCTTGTAAGCAATCCTGATTAATTTCTACACTGTTGGTGTACAAAGACAGTGCTCACCCTAGCTGGGCTTACTTATCGCTACATTGGAAACCTTGAGCGGTTCAAGTTGTAGTTATGTCCATGAAAACATGATTATACGTTACGGGCCAGTGACATTCATTTGCAGCATTTGCAATTAAAAATAATATGGCTAGTATTAAGCCACTACTAAGTTCTACTATGCATGAAAGCAATATAGAAATTTACATTTGAGTCATCCCTGAAATTGACCACTTGTTCTCATTTCCAGCAGCGTTCCACCCCAGTAAATAGTCAATTGTTCTTTAAAATTAAATTAAAACACGTTTTGCGAACTACTTTTAGTCATATTTTTTCTTCTATCGAACAAATACATGATAGCTCAGATAAATGGTGACTGAGTTGTCCGACTGAACACCAACCCAGAAGCCAAAATCTTGTAAAGTTTTCCGGATCTGATAAAAAATGCGTTTATTTAACCTTTTCTTAGTACTATTTGAGAATTTTATTTTTTCTTCTTCATTACAGTTACTTGAATACCGTTTAGAAGCAGAAAACGATAATCTGAAATTGATACCAAGAATTGAAAATATAGATATGGTAATAAAACCATTTATAAACTGCTTAATAGCTGTGGACATTTTAGACCAGACTGATATTGTCCAGCCAAGGTATCCTATAATAGTCAGGTCCATTGTTACAGCTCGGCTTCATTACAAGTCCGGGTACAACGATAAGTTTGGTTACTACGAGGAAAGAAAGGTTTCTGCAAGAATTTGGATTCACAAGCAAACCAACCTATCTAACATATCTATTGATGCGGCGAAAAAGGAGTTGGCTTGCGTGCATTGGTACATGCATGCCGAGCACATTAACTACAACCTACCCTTTGACTTGCGTGACGATAAAGTAAAATCAGACTACTGTGTTACCATAAACAGAACTGAATTTGCAATGAAATCAAAACCTTGGCAAGGTGAGGTTCAAGTTTTCAAGGTACACTCAGAATCGCTGATTGGAAAATATAAAGAGACATCACTTCCGACGGTTTTCGAGTACAAAGTAGACTTGGATTTGAAGCCGTATCATGTGGTTACCACGGCTTCTATTGAAATGTTTGTCATTTTGCTGAAAACGTGGGACCATGTAACAGATATTTTAGGCTTCTTGAGCAAATTGATGGAAGAAAGTTTCAGCGATAAAAACAAACCAACCAAAGTGCTCGATTTACATGTGATTGCTTTCGTGACTTTACTTAACGAGCGCAGGTCCTTAGTTACAGATTTTGCTGGTCGTGCGCCTTGCACTGAGTGCAAATACGAGGATAAATTACCAGTTCATTTTTGGTGGATTTCTCTAGATCAGTTGAGTCATTTAACGTTTTCATCATTCGTGGCACTTGTAACAGCCAACCGTAATAAGCAATTGAATTGGGGAACCATTCCCAATCGGTACGAAAATATTGGACTGAAATTGCTTCTAAATGATTGCTCCAATTTGTACACTTTGACCAAGTCGTCATTTGCCAGAACCGCATTGAAATTTCTGGGACATGAAGATCGAGTAGATCATGCATATGCACATATCCTGCAGTCTGTTATGAAGAATTTCACGTTTCTGTCGAGACATGAATACGAGCGCTGCTACAATGGGAAATTGTACAGTACCTTTGAACCAGTTCGGGAGAGTATTGAAACGGCATGGGTTATGAAGCAATATCTAGAAAATCCTGGAAGTCATGTAGGCCTTCTTGCACTAAATTACCCCTCGGTATCACTTCGTTTTGTCAGTTGTGGAAAACGAGGAAACCGTCCATTTCCATTTGAGGAATTTTTCGGTGTGTTTGACGCAAAAATTTGGATTTGCATTGCAGTATTTATTGTAGTTACTCCAATTTTCTCCTTGAATTTACGTCAGTCTACTGATAAATTTGCTGAATATATTGCCACGTTAATTTCCGTATTTGGAGTATTACTTGAGCAGGATGATAATTGTTTCAGTGGACTTGCTAGAATGTCACGACTACGCTGGTTAACCGGATGTGCCTTCCTTGCTGGGCTTGTATTGAGCAACGCTTATAAGAATATTAATATTCATTCAATGATATCTCATCGAGATGTGTACAGATACGAAACACTTGATGATCTAATCATGGAAAACTTCTCCATTTTCTCAAGAGCGGGAAACGTTAGATTTCAGGGGTCTTGGTCCATCAGTGTTCCCATTCACGTGTTCAAAAATAGTAGCAGTATTACAATTAGTGAATGGTATTTGGACCGTTTTGTTGTACATGCGCACACTGAACTTCTAAAGTACGTTTCCTACAGTGGAAACCTTGACACATCCGCTCCATTCCAGAAAATGTTAAATCACTCCCATTTACATCCTGATATGGTGTCCCTGATTAATGACACGATTGTTTCGAGAATACCAAAGGATGGGGGTTTGTATCACTTGGAAGTACATCAAGAGTATTTGATACACACGTTTAAATATTTAGAAGCACAAGCGTTTCTCAGAGATCTTGATACTTGTAACAAGACCGCTGTAGTATTACCGGAGTTTCTTGCACATGACATTTCACGCAAACTTCAAAGGAATGGACACTTGTACGTCGATATTGGAAAGGAAGCGTACGGTAGCTTGGAAGTAGTGGTTGGTCTAAAGGGTCCTGTAACGGTTGAGTTACTGAAACGTATAAGTGGAATGATAGAATCTGGCATTATTAAATGGTGGAATGCTTATTTGGCTAATAGTGTGATAAAAGTTGGAAAAATTAAAATGCCACCGATTGCGCCAAGCATGACAGGGAATATTTTGGTTATATTTTTTGTATTTGCTACTGGAATTGCAATGTCAATTATAATATTCTTTGTCGAACGAATGGTTATTAGAAATTAATTAACTATTTTATGGGATATGATATGCAATGGATTATATCAATAAAAACATTAGTCGGATGGTTGACCCAAAAAAATACACAAAAATTTTACAGCGTAAAGAATCATAGTGGCTATCCAAACCTAATGTATTTTATGCAGGTTGTAATATTACATGGTTATAATATCATGTGCCGATATCACCAAATTTATTCCAAGCAGCAGGACATTTTAACACCACAAAAAGTGAGATAACTTTCTAATTTACAGCTACCAAGTTTACTGAACTTTTGCCGGCTTTGCGTCATTCATATGTTAAAAATGAGATAAGAGCTTGTGTGAAAAATTTTCCTTGAAACTTCATTCATATTGATATCTACAAGCCAGGGAATGAAAACATGCATTGCAATCAGTAGGATGATGTAACGCTGCTTGTGATTTCGAGAGTGAGAGCTAGCAAATATTTGTTCATCACTTTTATCAGTTTACAGTTGTTTGTTCATCATCATCATCATCCACTACTCAAGTCAGAAAAATCAATGTTGAGCATGAATGTGCTGTGCTCACAAATGAACGAGCATCTGAAAATGAGCCGTGGAGAAGTTTTTCGCAAGGCTTTAGGAAAGGAAATCCAGAGTGTTGGTTGGAGTTGAATGTGTAAAAAACTGAAAGTTATGGTGTTGCTAGCCAGCAAGAATGATCATATTATATATAAATCATTCTACTCGTGTTTTTGAAGTTTTAGCTCGTTAGTGCGTGCAATACCGGTTGGTATGCAAGTGTAAACTTCTAGTAACAACAAACACCTGAATTTTTATTTTTCTTCCTACTTCACTGATTTTTTTGAGCAATTCAAGACTTGAGGAAATAGTACATGTAGACAGATATCAAAGTAAAAAACATTTTTAGATACAGAATACTTTGCACTTGAAGCCAAAATCATGTTTTCCTGCAATTTTTGCACTCTAACATTCCAAACAAGCAGTAAAAGGAACACACATGTACGATCAGTCCACAAGAAAATAAATTTCCCATGTAAATTATGTGGCAAAGTTTTTTCGCATGTATTAAAGTTAGATAATCACGTCAGACTTCACATTGGTGAGCGGTCTTTTTCTTGTGACAAGTGCGATAAGTCATATTCTTCAAAGAAAAGCCTGGACCGGCATAAAATTATTATCCACCTTCCTGACTCTGAGAAACCTCTAAAGTGCAAATTTTGTAACAAAAAATTCATGCAAAAAAACGAGTTGCTAGTGCATTCCCGTCAGCATACAAATGAACGACCTTTTCAGTGCTCCACTTGTGGAATCAAGTTTAAGACTAGCAGTAATCTGAGTCAACACAAATTGCTCCACCTCAAAAAAATGCCACATGCTTGTCAAGTATGTGGTAAGGAATTTAGGGGGAAAAACGACTTATGGCAACATTTATGGACGCACGGGAAACTTGATCAATTTCCTTGTAACAATACAACATCTAAAAATGAAGTTGATTGCAAGGACGAAGAACTTGAAAAATTTCGGTCACAATACGAGGTGGACTGCTTGTTTTGCGGGAAGATATTTCTGAATCTGAGTGGATTATCGGTGTGTGGCTCCGGCATGAATCTTCACATTCGTCGTTGTCATACTGGGGAAAGACCGTATAAATGCACAATTTGTGAAATGACATTTTTTACAAAACCAGAATGCAAAATTCATCATCTGAAAGCTCACGAGCGCAGAAAGTTTTATGTTTCGTGTCCCTTTTGCATCACCAATTATTATTCCATGTCTGAGGAAACGCTCCTGGAGCACATCTGTAAACACACGCATGAAAAACCGTTCATTTGTAAAATTTGTAGGATGGAATTCGGGAAAAGAGCTGTGCTTTCTGGACACATGCGTACGCACGCACCCAGGAAGTGAGTACATTGGTCCAAAATTTTAAATGGGATGCCACTCTGAAACCTACCTGGAATCATTTATTGTCAAGTTAAGGATGATATGTTGTCAAATATTGATTGTATTTTATTGTTAGTTGTATTTTTTTCGTGCAATAAAAAACTGATTATTACTTAAAATAGTAGTTATCACTACAAACTTTTGATATTTTTTGGAATGCTTGACTGGTTTGCAACAAAACTTGTGTTGGCTTATTTCTTCAGTTCTTTGTCGTTTCATAATAGTAAATTTTATTCATTTTCATGTTTTCTACATTCATCATTTACCCTCCTTTGTAGCTTGAGCTGATTAATATGCGTAAGATAAAATATTTATGGTTGAAGTTGAACAGCCAAAGCACGATTTATGAAGAATTTGTAAAAATTCAAATCATGTTCACTGAAGAGTTTTAATCATGACAAAATGAAAGTTAGTAGGTTAGCGTAATGTGGAATCAGACCGTGTCAATTGGAGGAAAAGATTCCAGCGTGAGCCAAAGTGCTGATAACTGATAACTTGGTAAGGCAGAAATGTGGTGAGATAGTGATATAATATTAAATGCATTACGTGAACATCAAATCATAATTGAAGAATGCAACGGATGAATAAATATAATGATGAGGTATGATGAAATTAAATTTTATGGTTCAAGTACTTGCTTGTGAAATGGAACATACAAGTTGAAATTTTTTGTAAATTCAATACAGGCTTGAAGGTTAATGTTTTAATAAAATGTACTTAAACAAAAACTCTCCACTTGTTTTAACGGTCGCTTAATCCACTTTATCTGCGATTGAGGTGTTTTGTTATTCTCCTACTTTTGCTACAGGACTCGACACCAACACTTTAAAACTACTCAGTGTCAGTCTTGTTCTAATACAAAGAAAAATGTTTTTAAATACGTATTTCTAGACTTGGCAATCTGATATCGATATCAGAAAAATTTCTGATATTTCTGATCTGATACCGATCTGATATCAGAATCAGATCAGATCAGGGGGAGTCGCATCAGATCTTTTATCTGATTCTACACATCAGATCATATCAGAAA
>JAHZMZ010002334.1:0-31712 GCA_027743805.1 Lepidocyrtoides sp. E14 | reverse complement strand
TACCCATCGTCGTATGTATAGTTACGCAGCTCTGGTAAAAATAAATTTCACTCCAATTTCAGCAGAATCGGATTCCCCATAGTCGAACTGGTGCTTTTAGAAGGATGGTATTTCAACTTGCATGTTGCATTAGCACCAAAGACTCAAAAAAGCATTTATTTTAACAAATAATAATGCTAAATAGTCCTCCGTGGCTTGTGAGTGAGTTGGTTTTGCTTTAACTCATAATTTCATGATAGCAATGACAGCGAGAAGTAAAAACATATTGCTGAGATGAGGTATCAAAGGGTGCATGTGTAGTCGGCTGGAGAGACTTTGGTGAATTCCCTGTACGACCAAATTTCTCTCCTCGTGTTTTTTATTTGATCTCGAGGAAAATCTCAACTGTATTTAGACTCGATTTCGTTGGTTACCTTAACCCAGCTTGGTAAATACAATTTATATGAGATGAGATCGTAAAAAGATTTATTGTGAGTAAATTTATGAATGAAATCAATTATTATTGAAAATACCATCTATTTGCCAATGATGGCCGAACATAATGAATGATGTGATGTGGTGACATGGATGCCTTAATAGTATTACCAATCTTAATTATTTTCTATTAGACAAATTGATTTTAACTGTATTGGACATACAATGTACGGTCAATGGTAAATAAATACCCAGTAAGTAGGTTTGTAAAAATGTTTATTCATTCATCATTTTGATATTGATAGTTTCAACATTTTAATTACTTTTCTTTGCGGAGAAAACAAGTACTAAAACATCCTATTTGAGTACTGAGGAGGACGGGTTCAGAGGCACATTTCCTGGAGGTGCTACAAAATAGTCTTCTTCCGTGACAGCTGCATTACTTAAAATTTCTCTCCTATCACACTTCTCCGCCTTGTCGTGTCTCAAATATAGTGTCCTGAAAATAAACACAATTTATCCAGCGCAAGCGTAATAAGTCTAATTCATAACATTGTTCTGCTTACTTGTGCTTATTCCCAGTAACATACATTCATGAAATATACGGACAATGTGAAATGTGAATACACATCTTAGATTATAAATTATGATTGACATAATATTACCCGCTGATCTAAGTTAAGGCTTACAGACTTACTCGTTTTCCAAAACAGAGACAAGTGGTTCCACATTATCCGTTTTCACATCAAATAACTGATTTGCAAAATTAATGGCCTCGCTAAGCCTAGAAACTGCTTCTGAATTATCAAAATCTACTAAGCTTGTCCTCTCCAAATGATGAATTAATTCTAGCTGAAGGTCCGGTTGTCGTTTAAAAATTTGTGAACCAACTTTATCATCAACTAAGTTTGGTTGAGTATCTTCCTTTGCAGGAGTATTTTTGGTAGAGTTCCAGTTCCGTATGCAAAGAGAAGCATATACAAGGAAATTACGTCGGCGAGAGTCAGTTCTAACTTGCCCATTCCAAAATGTATGAAAAACTAAACTATTATGAATGCCAACGCACTTATTCAAAGCTCTCAAAGAGACCATATTTGCTGCTTTTGAAAATCGACGTGGTACGAAAATAAAGTAAGAAAATATTTGCCCACAAAATGGTTTAAAAATAATAAGAGGATACTGTCAAGTTGACATTTGCGTATGTGTCGTACCACTACCAATCGCCAAAGTGGTAGTCTGGTGTTTTCATTTCCGTCACATACAGTTGTTTAGGTTTGCAGTTTGTAAGTACCAAAGTTTTCGGAAAATAATGCAATACGATTACACTTTACCCCCACCCCAGTAAGGATCTAGCGCCTGTCTCTGTAGGCAAGTGTGTTTGATCATATCCAAATATTCCAAATTCCGAACTTCTATGTAGAGAGGAAACTATGCATGTAGTTGTGTATGTATAATTACTTATTTCTTATTTTATCAAAAACATAATATGTATGTCGTATGTCACATGTATATCAAATTTTTTCCGCAGCAGTCAACAGTTCAACATTATTCATAATATCTAAACGTTGACTTTTTTTACGAAATATGTGTACAAATACAGTCAGGTTCAACTCGGGTCGAGTTAAATAAGTATGATAAATATAACGACGCACGTCACGTCAGTGTGAAGTGAAACAAAAAGAGTGTTTTACTACTTTTTACTCCAGTGTGAGTTGCTGCCGCTTCCCTGGCACAAAATATGAAAAAATATACGGATATAGTGCGACTGTTTCGATACGTTGTAATTATGTACTAATGTTTAGAGTAGTGTAGAGTAGAAAGAAACGTCCATAGCTAGTAAAAGCAAAAAAAGAAGTCATCATATCGAGCCAGAACCAGTAATACTGCGTTCATTTTTGCTTTAGATTAGAAAGCACTATGTTTTATAGACCCTGAAAATAGGATGTTATTCGAAAAAATATATTTTTCGAAACCTTCATGTAACTGCCTGATTTTTTCGAAAAATATATTTTTTCGAATAACATCCTATTTTCAGGGTCTATAAAACATAGTGGAAAGGAGGACAATTTACAGATTTTCACAGAAGACGCAGCCTAACCTAATGAAAAACCGAAGCCCATTTATTGTTTTACCCACAGGCTAAGTGGTTTTACCCACAGGGACCACTTCCTCTATAGTACAACCGAATAAACAATATCTAAAGGAAAGGGAAAAGGGTTTTTTGACGATGCTAAGTGAGAAACACAATTAAGCCATTTTGGTTTCGTCATGCACAATTAGTAATTACTACTCTATGATCACTAAATTTGTAAATTACTACACAGTAGATAGGTAGGAACGACGAAGTGTGCAATGCAATGTATATTATTATGTATTTTTTAATGTCACAGACATACATTAATTATTTATGCCAGAATGCTATTTCGATGAATGAGCCCCCAGGAACGTAGACTTTGAATACAAAAGACGCCTCATCTTAATCGCATTCGTACGTTCCTTGAATGAGCCATGGTTTTGCATATATTTGTCCCAATTTGGGACTCCCAAACACAGTCAACAGTAAAATATTTAAGCACGTCAATATATTTACAGTCTAAATTGTAAAAAATGACAAAAATGCAATAACATTTGGAATACGCGTAAACCGATCCAATACTCCAACCTTTTTACACGTTTTTATTTATATCAAGATTCAGTATACATACATACTTTCTTATGCAGTCAATCAATATTTATTATATCCATCAGAAAACTTGAACTAAACAACAGCATTATACAAGACGGATTTGCTTAGCAGGATGATTAATTAAAAATTACTTTACTACACCTGAATTTATTACATATATTACATCAGAGTAACTTAGGCAGGCAAGTAGATACTAAACACTGATTTACAAGTTTTCACTGCACTGTCACGTGAATAAATTATAAAAGGTAGCAGTTCATATTTTGCCACTCGGAAATCCACCTTTGTTTTTTCAAGAATAAATAAAAATAAGTCTTTTGCTTTGGTATTTGCTACCTGTCGCGATTTTATGTATGTTTGCTTGACTGAGCGGCGGACGTTACGTGGAATAGGGATTTAACATAAATACTGCTAACAAAAAACAAATCCATATAATAGATAGAGACATTGTGGTATGTAAATAAATTAGCTTCGATAAAAACCTTTTTATAAGTGAATAGAAACTTATTTTTAACGGTTAGTCAACAACTTTGAGGACTTCATGATTACAGCTGGTTGAGTTACACATCGATGCATTATCTGGCCACAATAACGTGCTTCTATACATACAATTGCTTGCTTTGAGTTTCATTTCATCAATTAATATATAAAGATTTGAGAAAGAGAAGTTCTCATTGAGAACTACGTATAACAACATAATATACTCGAATTCAATAAATTAATAATTATAGTGGTAGACTCTACTAGGTAGAGTGTAAGACAAGCTACACGAGACTCAATTTATTCGTGTGAATATGTCGATCGTCTTTTCCATGTTGCGTTATAATGATAATAGAAATGTAACGTAACAATATAGGTGTTCTATCCCTTTTAATTTCAACAAACATATGATGCAGTATATAACATTTTAAAGTCACATACGAACATTATCTTACCCCTATTAAGTCTTTGGCAATTCAACAAGACAAAAGTTTATTCCGTTTGTTTATAGTGGAAATCTGCTTATATCGCTTTTTGTCCATACGTATATATTTGAAACGAAAGAACTTTTACACATTGTATGCCGACAGATAAGAAGACAAAAATTTAAACTGTACATACTCTAATTACAGAAAGTTAAATAAACTTTGATTTTGAATTTACAATCGATAGACTGAGAAAAAGAGTTACCATACGTAATTGAACATACATTTTAAAACTACTTTGTGAACAATGGATTTCTTAGTTCTGAAGGCTTTTTCTCCGAAAAAAAATTGCGAAGTACAAGCACTTGACCGACAGCGATAATGAGGATGACAATGGTTTCGCATGTTGACCACCACATAACTCTAAAAATAGAAATGCAATTAAATTGACATCGTCTCGGAGTAACATCACAAATATTACGCCAAAATAATACTGGACTTTTATATTTTCTTTGCATACCGCTCGTTCAAATCTTCTGCTCGTTTTCTTCCTTGGGTCTCACGAAGACGATGATGAGTCTGATAATCTATGGCGCTATTGAGATTTTCATGAATTTGCTGAGCCGATGACTCTAACTGTAAATAATAAAATGAAAATAAATCAAAATAATATTTATCTCAAATGAAAGATGATAATCTTAAAAAATATTGAATACACTCCAGTCTGATCAGGCACCCATTGAAACGTGTCGTACTGTTTCTTTATTTGCTTGTAAATATTTTGTTTGTTAGGCGCATCAATGCTTACATCAACGTCGTAATGCCCACCAGTGACAACCTGAACGCAGAAACAATTGCACCAAGCATTTTATTTAAGACAAAACAGCACATAAGATTTTAAAAAATTTTAAAAACAGGTGATCAAAATGGATACCTGAAATTCAAAGGTTGTCTGAACACCTTTTTGTATATCCTCATGAAAGCACTCTTTGGCATTATCAGGAAGTTCAAATGTTAGTTCGACGGATGAAACATTGGATGGTGTAATAAGAAGTGTAATTAGCACAGCTGTCCAAAACACCAGATACGACATCCCCGGGATACCAAAATGACTTAATATGTTGCTTTTCCAAACGTAGCTTAATTTCATAGTGCCTAAGATCCGTGTGATGGTTTGACTAGCTTCTGACTGATCCGTATTACTGTGAACTTCTTTCAATCAGGAAATCCGGCGTCTTACAATGATCCAATGATTCTGCAATTAAGATAATTATTGTCATTGCAAACAACACAACAACAATAACTAAATTATTGCTCTTGCACTTTAGCTTCTGATGAGCACTAACGCACATTGCCAAACAGTAAAAAATTAATGAACGCAATTACTTAACATAAACATTCTGTGTGAAGTGCAAAATAATGGAAAATTTAGCCTCTTTACGAAAAATGGGAACACTTGCCTTTCTTACATTCAAACAGCTGACCGCATCCATTCACAAGTAACTAGCGCTACTGCTGCTTTTCTCACCGTCCTTCCCCCACCTACCTCTCGATTCGACTTCCTATTTTAAATTTGAGTTGGAGAAATATTTTTTACAATAGTTAGTGGTGTTGATTAATTGATTAGCCTCTCATTCGGCGAAAAATGCACAAAAACTGGACGTATCAACACAGCACTTGCAATTTACAATATTGAAAAAATCTTTGTATAACCGTCACCAGACAGATACTCAGCAATGCCAACGATTAACTTTCTTGTGTTGTCCAAGCATGTATCAAAATCGAACCTTCCTACAAATACCAATGAACTGACGAAACAAAATAGTCAACCAACTTGGAAGATGGAAGATAGTTTAGTTGATGTGGGATGTGACGGGCTTAAAATATATTGAACTACTTACTTGCAGATACTTATTTTCCTAATGACTACTAATTACCTTAATATCTGTCCTTGACTGCTCTGATTTTCTATTCCTGTTCAGTTTCTTCAAGAAGTTTTCTTGAAAAAAATCACATCACCTGTCGTAATACCTAAAAGAAGAGTTAACTTTCGCTCAGCTATTGACTATTTCTTGCTTCAACGCTAACGCTACAATTTTGCTTGGGAAGAGATGTAAAGGTGACGTGTCGGTCAAAATGAATTTAAAAACAGCGACTTCCCTCCAAATTTACTTTTCCGTTTTTGGTCGATGGGTTTCGTTGCATATCATTGGAAATTGCGATCGCAGGCGCTGCGCTGTGCCATATAACTAGAATCAGTCAGTACATGCATATTTATGCAGCAAGTAGGAGGAAGAAAATGCACTACTAGAACTAGATTAGATACAAAGTATTTTTCATGATGATTGATGCGAGTTGCGATGAAATGAAAACAAAATATTTGCATTTTCTTGTTGCCTGTTTCGTCTGTTTACATTCTTTCTTCTTGCATGCATGCATCGCATATATCCAGCAATCCAGCCAGGTCCACAATCCACGCTATATCTTCTAAACTGAAGTTGGTGAAGATTCTTCCCTGAAAATAAGAGAAATTAAGTTGGATGGAATGAATAAATTATTGTAAAATTTATAAGTAGTTGCACTGTTACTTCTGCACATGGAACACTTGCGATTTGGTTGTCTACTCCAGCAGCACTAAATCTGCTAACAAGGTAGTTAACACCTACGACAACTTCAACATTCTTAGATTATATTACAATCAAACACCTAGAAATTGACAGACGATAAACGGGAAAGAAATTCAAAAAGTTAACAATGAAAGCGTCTAAAGATGTGTAATTAACAAAGCGAAAGCGTCCGAGTAATAACACACAGACAGCTCTTTGGCCAAGCAAATGTAAAGTTTCACCTCAAACTTATCCCAATTTGAGTCAGTCATCGTCTTTTTTACATTTAGCAGGTGAGTTATTACTTAATTGTACTCTTATTGTTTGTATATACAGCCCAGCCCAAACGCTGTTTCAGTTGCACTTTTCAGTTTGATCTTAGTTGGACGGACACACATCTTCAATCTTTGGCACATTATTGTTGACTTGCTGACAGTTGTGATGATTCATCACTCATCACTGATGAATATTTGATTGTGGTGTTGTATTTTAAGAGCTAGTAATTGTGAATAGCAAGCCGTTTCGTTTTTCTGCTGTTTCAGATTGTTGGTCACCGCGGTGGGATAAAATATTATTGTAATAATAATGATGGCTATTGTAGACGATGATTTTGATGTAGAAATCGAAGTAAGTTTTTTTGTCTCGTTCATAATAATCAAACAGTTAAGCGACATTGAATGGTTTAAAACATGCTACTATTGAATAATATAATTACTCTTAATGTACAATTACAGAACGTAGCGTTTGACATTGAAAATGAGGATGGTTTAGAAGTGGACTGTAATAATCACCTGATTGCACATTCTCCCCTAAAGAGGGACGGTGCTAGTGCTACAACTAGGAACAGGAAAGATGAAGTGATAGGTAATACGTACTGAATCATTAATACTTATTGATAATAAATACAATTTTAAAAATATTGGTTAGTAGGATGTATGAAATTTGATTGCTTTGGGGTTATTGTATACGATTAGGGGATTCTGCGGCACCTGTCGTCCACAACAATCATTCTGTGGAATTTCAAAATAATTGTTGTTTGATGGACAACAGCGACAACGCAAGTACTGATCTACAAATGGACGACGAATTTGATCACCTCCTTACGCAAATCGATGAGACTGAAATTAAGAAACTTGCTGGGGCAAAGGAAATTCTTAAATCCACCCACGAAAACTTCAAGAAACCATTGTATCGTGTTGAAATTTCTCCCAGGAAAAGATGCGTTAATGACGAAACTTCGTTTTTTGCATCTCAGGATACTTCAAATTTCCAGCCACCACCTAAGCGTCGATTTCCTGGGCCTGCTGGCCTCTTACCAAATCTCCAGAAAGGGGAACTTAAGTTTATTAATAGCACTCCTCATCCCTTGTATAATAAAGTTTCGAAATTAATTTCACAAACTCCTGAAAATAACACTAGTGGTAGGCGTACAAGTACGCACTTCAATTCAGTGCCAGTTCACGATATTAACGATAAGGTACGTGGCAGCAGTGCTATTCTACTTAGTAAAGCTCCGTGGAAAAGTATGCTTAAGACTTTAAATTTAAATATTAAAGACGAAGACGGTATTCTTAATATGCTCAACATAAAGTGGCTACGGATGAAGGCAAAAAAATTTCCAGCTGAGGAAATGAACATACCGTTCCTGGCAGTCGTTGTGCAAGGAACGTTGGAGGTAACGTCTTCTAAGAAAAATTTCCGATACAAATATCCCAGTGCAAAATTAATGGACCCATCTGGAAGTATTGCAGCAGCTTTTAATTGCAATTTCGTCGATGCATATGGAGATAAAATTCTTCCAGGAACTGCCCTTGCTCTACGAAATGTGAGTAAAATTTGCGCAGTGCCAATTGTGCTCCCATAAATTTCATATAGCATTAAACTAATGGAAATACTCTAAACTGTATGAAATTTTTTTACTGTTTAGTGTGCTGTTACCCAATTGAAGAATCATATAGTTCTTAAAGTAGCCAAGAAAAATCTAATCTGCTTAGCCACGACCAAGGAGATGGAAGAAGGAGAGAACAAGTCTAAAGTTAAAATTATGGAATGTCAACGGGACCTTGGAACTGAAAAAGACGTGCTTGTGATGCAACTTGCACCATTGCACATTGATAAAGTAATGGAGGAGTATAATGACATCTCATGTAAATTAAATGCAACTAAGACTGATATTCATGATGAACATAATATTGGAAACGGTGAGTCTAGTCACGCTATTTCAAGAAGTGAGCCAAGTCGCCCCGCACTTTTTAGCACTGTTTCCGCTACAAAAACCAATCCTAGAAATGCATTTTTTGCCCCACGGCAAGTACCTGTACAATCAAATGGAACCGCTTCAGCGTCATTGTTAAATCAGTTGCAACGAAACGAGCAATTTGAAGCGATGGATGCTTCTTCTGGCTTTGATGACGACGACGATGAAGCATTTTTACATGCTTTAGAATTTGCTGATTTTGTGATTGATGAAGACAGTATATGAAATACATGGTTTCACGAATAATTAACCGAGAACCTGTGTATTGTACCTTATAAATTAATAAAGATAACAAAAGTTGTATCATGATCATGTAAATGTACAGATTTAATGGGAAATATTGACCAGTTCGTAAAGAATTATAAATTCTGATAGTTAAATTTAAATCGATACATAAACGGTGACTTCGACTCCTAAAATGTTTCTTTTAAAAATACTTTCAAATAAGTTTTTTTTTGTATTTTTTATAATATAAGAATTTTTCGCAATAAAGCAAAATGTTACTTTAGTCATACATGTATGTATATGAAAATGAACGATTTGATATTATTAGGCATGAAATGTGCGCATTTATGTTTGTACTTTAAGTTTACCAACTAATTTTCTTATTGAATATTGTTTTCATGAGTATGCCTCTCTAGATTCAAACACTACTTGAGCGTTGTTAATTTGTAATAGCTCTTTCTCTTCACCCATTGTCGATAAAAAATCGAATAAAGTAAAAATGCGTGCATACCTATGTACATACCTACCTACATGTTTTGGCTAGAATTGCAAGAAGTCGGGACTGACTGAAAAGTGTACATATCAATTTACGTAGGCGTATTTTAATTTTTAGTTGAGTTGCTCACAGTTTAAATGTGAAATTCTCAAAAGCATTTATCCATGTACCGTTAGTCAAAAAACACCAAAATGTTATTAATATTTTTCTAGCGACATGATCTCTTTATTCTGTTTCTTTTGGTATGTATATATTTGCTTGCACCAATATCAATGAATGAAATATGAAGTATTATGAAGTGATGAGAAGGAAATAATATGGGAAAAAACATGAGGCACTGAAGAAAACGTGAAGGAGTGGAGTTCTGAACTCTTAATTCTGCTAACGTTTCATCTAAATGTGGCATTTATGAATTTTATACATTTTAACAGTTTAAAATTTTAACCAAAATTGTGTATGCATGCATTTACTAGTCTCAACTGGATAAATTGGAAACAACAAAATGCAATTCGATATTTTTGTAAATTGACAACAGTCCGCATGATATTTTACGAATTGCAATAAGAGACTTGGAGGGTGGGCTTATGTATCCACTGTTTCTGCTACTTCTCATTTTCTCACCATCAACGAAATATTATTATGTTGTTTTATATAATGGGTTACTCCCCTCTCTGTCCTGCCTGATCCTGTGGCTTATTATTTTTTCCTAGAATATTGACTTTGAAAAAGTTTTTGTGCACACAAAAATTTGGAAAAAATAATTACCCCTACACAGTATTGTAAAGTTGGGAAAGTTGAGATTGAATGAACATACCGTACCGTCGTAGTAACTTAAACGTGCGTCATCAGTATTTTACTAGCGGTTCGCAGTTAAAGCTGCCTTAATAGTAGAACCTGGATAGATTACAATTGCACTGTTGTTTCCACTATAATTTTTGTACTCCAATATCCGTTTGTCATTGTAAGTTAGTTGTAGAAATGGCGTGAGACAGTGCAAATCATCTTTATGCTTTCATATTTGCACAACGATCAAACTTCTTTTAAACGCAGTGTAAAATGAGGTGGAAAATGTCGTTGCAAACTTGCTACAAGGCTCATTGGCTCATTATATTTTTTCTACAAGTATTTGCTGCAGTTACGGCACTTAACTATCCTCTAACGCAGTAAGTTTTTAGTGATATAATTTGATCATGAAAAATACATATTTTGAAACGACATTGTTGCATTGAATCCATGAGGAGTATTAAATGACCAAAAAAGGTTACTCACAGACTTACTTGCATACCCTTACACTCTTTTGTCCTTTTTCAGGCCTCAAATTTACGTGGAAAATGGGAACATTTACTTTATACCTGCAGAGAATAAAAATTTGATTTTGAAAGCAAGCGGAAATGGAAAAATATTGTTCAACAGTGTTGATTTAAACAATTTAACTGACTCAGTAAGGAAAGACAGAGAGAAGTTACAATATTTTTTGTCTTTTTTTAAAATGTCGTGTTAAAAAAACTCAGCTATAATACAGTAATTTTCTAGTCTTCCACTTTCCTACATAAACTTTTCTTTTCATTTTATGTAACGTGTTTAGGTACAAAATAGTGCCAAAGACTTGAATGCTTTTAAAACCATTTTTGGTGCTCCGACAACTTCAACTGGACAAATTTCAACAAGAATCGCAAATATAGAACAGGTTAATCCATCCACTTTTGTCCAAAATGTGCTCATTAATATGCTCAACCCTGAGCTTTCAATACTTCAATCAACAATTTATATTTCAGACCGTACAACGATTGAGTCAGATAGAAGTGCTGGATAACCGGTTGACTGTAGTTGAGCGGCGTCTAGCGACTAATAATAATGAGTCCGACACTGGCGTCAGTTGATATGTATTTTATCTACTTCAATGCATGCTTGAATAATATATATATGTTAAACTTGATCTTATTTCGTACGCTATCTCTTTTGTAGGGAAACCGAGCAGTGAACGCTAGAATAAGGCGCCTCCGTCAACGTGTACGTTTCCTTCATTTGTGCAAGATGTTTTAAAATCTACATTTAGCAGGCTTGAAAAATGTGTGGCAGTTTGCATATAAATTCCTTTTCATGAATTTTGTGATCTTAGATAGAAGCTGTGGAAAATCAGCTTCAAGGTGTTGGCACAGGCACTCAGAATCCTTGCTCTAATAACCCTTGTTTAAATGGTAAATTTTGAACCAAGAGAAAGAATGAAAGCACAAAAGTTTGCTAAGCACGGTCATTAATTCATCTTTTTTTTTGCTACAGGAGGAACATGCATCCCTACGATTTATGGGGCATTTTGCAACTGTAGATCAGGATGGGAGGTTATCAGTTATGAATGCTATCATCATAACCTATTGAATAATTTTATAGCAGGAATTCTGCTGTCCCTCTCAGATATAAAGAAAACCTTCTAATGCTTTCCCCACCATTCAATTGTAGGGTGAACGCTGCAACCGTGACGTCAATGAATGTGCCAACTTTGGAGGAACCGAGCTCGGGTGCCAGAATGGGGCGACTTGCGTCAACCAACCAGGAACTTACCAGTAATAAAGAATCTAAATCTTTAAAGAGGAATCGAGGATCTCTTTTCTTATTCTATTATTTTCTTTAATCAGGTGCCAATGCCAAAATGGCTATTTTGGAATACACTGCACAAAACGTAGCGGTGATTGTTCTAGTGGCTCAAATTGGGAACTGTGTGGACACGGTATCTGCGTTAACCAACATTCGGGCTCTAGTCCATACACGTGCATTTGTGACTCGGTAATAATAAACTGTACATAGACCACGTACATCCTATCCAGCAGTTGCTTGAAAAGGCTTAATTGAAATGTTTAATTTGAATAATAATTATTACTGACAGGGTTGGAAACAAAATGGACGATCTCCTACATGTATGACTGATATCGATGAATGCTCCCAGTATCATACATCGTGCTCCGCTAACCCGCCTGTTGCGTGCATCAATACACAAGGGTCTTATGTCTGCGGACCATGTCCTCCAGGTAGCTACATAAATATTATTATTATTATTATTATGAATCAGCTTTTTAAATTATGTATGTAGCTCGTAAATTCTTTAAGATATAAAAAAATAATAACCTAGGACTTATCAATTAACACAACAGGCTATACTGGAAATGGCCACCAGTGTACAGATATTAATGAGTGTCTTATAAACAATGGTGGGTGTAGCGTAAACCCAATGGTGCAGTGCACTAACACAGTGGTAAGATTTCACTATTCCAATTTTTAAAACTTTAATCACTTTAGACATATGAAAAAGTGGTTTTATGAACAGGGGTCCAGAAGCTGCGGAGCCTGCCCACCAGGATACATGGGTACTGGAATATCTTGCCAATATGTTGGAATATGTCACATGAATAATGGTGGATGTTATCCATTGGCTCGTTGTGTGGAAAATCCTAGTATATTCCAATATTCCTTTTCATTTCTTGTTAAAGTTTTAAGATTTTTTAGTTAGTTTTACCATACATAACCGTATGATCTTGATTTAGTCATTGGACAAAGCTTTGTTCAATGTCTTTGTCCCGCTGGATACACTGGTACTGGAATGGGTCTTCATGGGTGCATACCATACCAATCTCCCAGTGGTGGTAGTGGGACAGTTATAGGTCCTACCATTGCACCAGGAGGAAACCCATGCAGTCAAAATCCGTGTCAAAATGGAGGAGTTTGTCATTCCTATGGAGGAGCAGCATTTACTTGTTCATGTGCACAGGGATTTGGTGGTAAAATGATATATATTTTTCATTGTTTGCATTGTGTTTGAAATGACTGTCTTCCCTACATTAATGCTTCCACAACTTACAGGACCCACATGTACTGCAAGAAATGACCCTTGCCTAAGCCAGCCATGCCAAAATGGAGGAACATGTCGCTCCTCTGCCACAGGCTTTAGCTGCACTTGTTCCAGTGAATTTACTGGAGATTTATGCGAACGACAAACTGAAAGTAAGATATTTTTGTTTGAAATATTCGTTTGTGACAGTTTTATGACTTGTTATCATTGTTTTTTTTTCAGGTTGCGGGGGATATCAAGCAGCTGAAGAGGGAACTCTACGTTTCCCTCAAACACAGTCAACTTACGATCACAATACAAGATGTGAATGGCTATTGCACACCACTGCGGGGAAAGTTTTCAATATAACTTTCACTAACTTTCATTTGGAGGGTGGCTCAACCTGCTCATACGACTATCTTGAGGTATCTGATTATGAAATTATGTATGCAAAGTATAATAGATAATATATTATTATGGTCATTATTGAAATCAATAGATACGCGATGGAACAGATTCTCGATCTCCTCTACTTGGAAGATTTTGTGGTGAAGAGCTACCACGCGGAGGAAACATTATATCTACACACAATACCCTGCACCTTACATTTCGTTCTGATCGCAGCGTTTACGGTCTGGGATTTGCATTTACTTGGAATACAACAGAGCCTGGTAAAGACTAAATGCGTGAATGCTCACTGATTTTCAAATAGTAAATACATGGTTAAGAAGTTCTTTAACGACATTTTCCTGAAAAATGTCAGTTTGTGGCGGAGTACTGGACAACCAGACTCATGGATCATTAACCTCACCTGGCTATCCAGGTCAATATCCTCATGATCGAAATTGTACATGGCAAATTATTGCTTCACTTGGAAAGAGGCTGCAACTCGTGTTTGCAACGCTACGACTAGAAACTCACCCGAATTGTTCGTATGATTATTTGGAGGTTCGTGATGGTCTAGAGGATACTGCTCCTGTTTTAGAAAAGCTTTGTAATACTACAGTACCCGCACCTGTAACCTCGTCTGGTCCGTATTTAACTGTGCGATTCCATTCAGACGATTCCAGTTCAGATCTAGGTTTCCTGATAACTTATTCCGAAGTGCCAGGTGTTCCCGGTTGTGGAGGACTTTTGTCTGCTGCAACTGGGATATTTTCATCCCCGCATCATCCTCAGCCATACGCTCATGGATTAGAATGTGACTGGCGTGTTCGCCTGCCTTCACCCGATGACAAAATCAGCTTGACGTTTTTGACCTTTGAACTTGAATCTAGTAGATACGGATGTCGTTTCGATTTCGTTGAGGTAATATTGGAAGCGCACAATGTATAAATCTGGTTTCATGGTGGATGTAGGGATAAACAGTACAGTCAATTAATATTTTTAGGTTTATGACGGGCCTTCACTCGACAGCCCACTAGTGGGTCGTTTTTGTGGAAGGAATTTGCCTCCTTCGTTCAAATCTACAAGTAATCAATTGTTTGTAAGATTCAAATCGGACGAGTCTATTGCTCTAGGAGGATTCTCTGCCAAATATGAAGCCAGTAAGGAATGTGATTATGATCCCTTCAAATTTTTGTATTTAAACGTGATACTATGTTAAATTTATCATTTTAGTTTGTGGTGGAGAATCTACTGCCCCCTCTGGCATCTTGAGGTCACCGTATTATCCAAACAATTATCCTAGATTTAGGGACTGCGTTTATGTGATTAGTCAACCCGCTGGAAAAGGAATCAATTTACAGTTTTTGGATTTTGATATTGAACCTGGCACGGATACAAGTTGTATATTTGATTACCTGGAAGTAAGTTTACATTTTCCACAATTGAAAAAAAAAATTATAAATAGATATGTGCCACTTTACTAGTTTGATGGATGTAATCATTCAATTGGGGCTACTTGATACACAAAGATTAGAGATGGTGATAATGAAAATTCAACCCTGATTGGCCATTATTGCGGGCCACCGCAGTCATCTCCAGAGCTAATAACATCATCGTATAATTATTTATGGATACGATTCAAAACCGATGGATCAGTCCAAAATAAGGGATTCTTGGCAAACTACACATCGTTTGATACGGGTTTAAAAAACTTGTTGCTCAAATCATTAATAATTGCCAACCAGTAAAATAATGTATCAAGTTTCTTCTTAACCAATGCTTTAATCTGTTAGGATGTGGAGGCATTTTAAGGGGTTCCGATGGCACCATTACCTCTCCAGGGCATCCAGAAGTGTATCCTCACGGCGTTCGGTGCATGTGGGTTATTCGTGGCCTACCTGGACAAATTGTTCGTCTAACTTGGGAGACCTTTAGCCTTGAATCTAGCTCTAGTTGCAGATATGATGTGGTGGAGATTTATGATAATTCAACATCATTTGTAAATGGTAGCTTGATTGGAAAGTAAGTAAAAAGTTTTGATTGATAGGGATAGATACATATATGTATGCAGTAGCCATATGCATGGAATATTTAACAGAAGTTTAGCTACAAAAATCCACCGCTTGTTTGATAATGAAAATAGATATTGTGGTCAGGAACATCCACCTCAAATGACATCAACCGACACAACATTAACTGTAATATTCGCGTCTGATCACAGTGCGGCGTTTGATGGATTCATGGCAAGCTATAAATTTCTAAACGCTACGACAGGTACCCTTCAGAAGTTATGTGATCTAAAGAACACAGCGTAAAAGCAGCAAGCAGCATCATAAAATTTTTGTCAATGGCAATTTCTAGCATGTGGGGGAAATTATTTCACCGAGTATGGAGTTATTAAATCTCCTCGTTACCCGCAAAACTATCCAAATAAAAAATCATGCGTCTGGGTTATAACAGCCCCGCGTGGACGACAGATCGAACTAAATGTTACAGATTTCGACCTAGAGAGTGGAACAAACACTCGTTGTAGATACGACGTGTTAGAAATCAGGTATAGTGATGATATTTATAACCTTCTTGGATTATGAATTTGGTTTATTTTTTTCTACATGCTGCGCAATATCATTGTTTTTATTTTTTATATACAAATGTGTAGAAATGGTCCTTTTCCCACGTCTCCACTCATTGGAAACTTTTGTGGAGGCCGTCCTCCACCAAGCAGAATTCCATCATTCTCAAACTCTTTGTATCTAAAGTTCACGACAGATTCGTCTCATACACGAAAAGGGTTTCACATCATTTGGGATGCAACCTCAACGGGTACAAATTAAATGGAGTTAATGGAATTATGTATGTAAATTTTACCTATAATATAGATGGTTTAAAACAGCGTCAATTTTGTCTTTTACTAGGCTGTGGTGGCATACTAAACAGTCCATCCGGTTCTATTACATCTCCAAATTATCCTTCACCTTATGGGGGTGGAATAGAATGCCTATGGAAAATAAATGTCAATGCAGGAAGTGCCATACAAATAAGTTTTGTAGATATAGATGTTCAGCATTCAAGCTCCAGTCGGTGTTGGGGAGATCGAGTTGAAGTTAGTTTGTTTAATCGGCACTTAATGAAAATCAATAAAGTATGATAGATAACATTACTTTTCATGCTTGATTGTTGATCGTTTCTAATAAATAGGTCTTTGATGGCACTGAAAGAAACTCTCCATCATTGGGAAAATTTTGTTCTGAAGACCATGTAGTCTCAGTTCTGTCCTCAGGCAATTCAGTAACAATAAAGTTTGTCGTCAGCATATTTGGTGGAAATGGAAGAGGATTTCAATTAAATTATCGAGCAGGTCAGACAATCTGGCCTTTTAGAGATTTCGTATAGAAACTGTGACTGTTATATTGAGTTGAAATATTTTATGTTTTGCAGTATGTAGTCGCGTTTTAAAAGGCTTTGATGGAGTGATTGAAAGTCCAAACTTTCCAAATGCATATCCGCATAACCGAAACTGTACTTGGGTTATTGAAGCAAGCAAAGGTAATAAGGTGAATATTTCCTTTTCGCATTTTGACATTGAGCCTCCAACCAGAGGAAATTGCAGCTACGACTTTGTTCAAGTGAGTCTAGTAATCAGTATCAATATCAGGATAATAATTTTGTATGCTATTATGTTTGCTCAGATTTGCACAAATTACCGGATTTTCCCAGAAATTATCGTGTCTCTTTTATGATTTTTTAATTCCTTGTAGATTAGCGAGTGGAAAAGACGCAACAGTGAAAATAAAACTGTTCTGGGAACTTATTGTGGAGAAAATCGCCCACGATTAATCTCTTCAAATACAGACACAGTGTCAGTGTCTTTTGTATCTGATGTTAGTCATGCAAGTAACGGTTTTAGATTGGAATGGAGACAGTACGGTAAGAGAAGTTATGAAACATGCAGTCTGGCCATTTTTCGAAAATGTAACACATCAATTGTAGTTTGTTTTTTTTTTAAAAAAAAGTTGTTTTCATCACTTGTGTTAGGCTGTGGAGGTCGGATTATTGGCGATTTTGCAATGATCAGCAGTCCGGAATATCCTAGAAGATACACTCATAACGTAGAGTGTGTATGGTATGTATCAACCGAAGTGGGCTCAAAGGCCACACTCGTAGTGTATGACTTGGATATTGAACGGGGTCATGACTGCCAATACGATGGATTAGTGGTATAACTGCGTAGTGGCATTGTATTGTTATTATTCCATGTATTGTAAATAATTGTACAGCTTATTATGTTTAACCGGTGATTAAGGTGCATGGTGGGCCTGATGAAACTTCGCCACAATTGAGCAGACTTTGTGAAACTATCAACAGAGGATCGTCAACGCCGATCCAGATTACATCACACGGGAACAACATGTACATAAGATTTTACACTGACGACACTATTTCTTCGAGGGGATTTTATGGATACGTCCATCAAGCCCCTGGAGGCTGCGGAGGAACGTTCCGAGGAACTTCTGGTTATATTTATAGTCCCAATTACCCTAATAATTATGATCATAATGATGACTGTTCGTGGCTAATTTATGTGGATCGGAATCATGTTGTGGAGTTGACTTTTGAGGACTTTGATGTTGAGCGCCACATTAACTGCACTTTTGATCATGTCGCCGTATGTACTTATTTCATGCCATGCATGCTGTGCTTGATCGTTTTCAGTTTTATTTTTCAAAAACTTTTTTACTGCCAATTTACTTGAATGGTGTGTAGGTGTATGATGGTATTTCGCAAGATGATCCTCTACTGCTTATGCACTGTGGCAATGCATTGCCTAATCCAGTGACTGTTAGATCAACTGGCTATCAAATGCTTATACGTTTAAAGACCGATGGAACGGCTGCAGGCAAAGGGTTTAGAGCACGCTATGTTCGTGTAAGTGAGTTTAAAAAATACTGGACTAATTTAAATAAAGAATAATTCATTTGGCTTTAAAACCGTTTTTGTTTTTTTTTTCTAGGAATGCGGGGCTCGTCTAACTGGAAGACAGTCAGGTGTGATTACAACACCAAATTTTCCAGCACCGATGGCAGGGCTTACGAATTGCAGTTGGATTATTGTGGCACCTTCCCCTGATGATCGGGTTTCACTTACTTTCACTTACATGGATTTGACAATGAATGATGAAACTTGTGCCAATAATTATGTAGAAGTCCTTGACGGTGAGGACTATGAGGCCCCCTCTCTTTACAAAGCTTGCAGTGGCGCTACGCCTCCAACTATTACAAGTCGTGGAAATTCACTAATTTTGCATATAATTGGTAACCACTATTATGGCCATGGGTTCCGAGCAATTTACGACATATCTTCATCAGGTGAGCTTTACTAACAATAAGCAGAATATCAGTTTATAATAATTTTTATTTCACACATAAGTCATCATAACTTACAAGTTTTCATCATTTCGAATGTTTTAGCATGTGGGGGTATCTTGACGTCAGCCAACGGCTCAATAACGAGCCCCAACTACCCAAATGGGTATCCTCCAAATGTGGAATGTATATGGGTGATCAAAGCTTCTGCAGGAAACCAAGTACAACTTTCCTTCAGAGGCTTTGAAATTGAATCAAGTGATTTTTGCAACTCTGACTTTGTGGAGATTCACGAGAAACGATCATCGGGAGCACTTCTTGGTCATTATTGTGGTAACCAGATTCCCAGTAACATAACAGCTGCGGAAAAACTTTGGATCCTTTTCAGAACTGATGGAGAAGGCCAGGCACCTGGATTTTGGGCAGACTTCAATTTGGGTACCCTATTTACTATGCAAAAAGAAATATTTTTGTTTTGGCTGATTTTGGCTATTAAATGTTATATAAACGTTTTATAGTTCATGGTGTGGAACTGTCTGGTTCCACTGGTGAAATTGCTTCACCAATGTATCCAAATTCTTATAGTGGAACTGGACTTTTTACGTGGCGTATTGTGGTTAACGAAACTTACGCAGTACAAATCTCATTTACCCATTATGAACTCGACGCTTATGATGATGCGAATTGTGATTATAACGACAAAATTACGGTAATCAATAGCGTTTGGGTTCAAGAAGTATTATTTTAAAATCGTGGAATACATGACTTGAAATTAATTTTCGCGTCTTATCGTAAAGATTTATGATGGATACGATGAAAACTCACCAGTTTTGCTATCCACCTGTTCCCGAGAAAAACCGGATCCGGTGATTTCAACGGGGAATACCGTGTATATTGAATACAATCGAGTGCGCTGGTTTTATTCGTTCCTGCTCAGATGGCAGCAAATACAAGCATCTTCTGGACTTGAAACTTTCCAACGAAATATCACAGGTTTGAACAGCTCTAATAATTGATTGACGTAGGAGTTTTGTCTCTATTTTTGAAGGGCTGATCTAATTGGTCTTTGATTAATCATTTGAAGGATGTGGCGGAAACTTTTCATTAGCTGCTAATAATGCTACCAGCTTAGTAAGTCCTCGGTTTCCAGGTTATTATGAACCCAACCTTAACTGTGAATGGACATTTGATGCTCCTGCAAATTCAAGAATAAGCCTGAAAGTGGAATTCTTGTCAGTTGAAAGTCATCCTGATTGTCTCTTTGATAAAGTGGAACTATATGATGGTAAATTTTATGATATTTTACTTAAACTCTCACTTGTGGTTTATTCATTACAAAGTCTTGAAGTTGAAAAATTGTAAAATTGTCTCCACCACAAGGTGTACGTGGACTGCCAACATACGAACTGAATAAAACCTTGTGCCAATATAATCTTCGAAACAGGACTTACTTGTCGTCTGGCCGTTTTCTCCGAGTTGTTTTCAAGACAGATCAGACGAGACAGAGTTCTGGATTCAATTTTACTTTAACAACTAGTAAGATGGCTTGAACAAAATCATCGATGTAAGATCTTTGCATCCATTGCTTTACACACGTTGCTTGCATTTTCTCAATATTTTTCCTAAAGAATGCGGAGGATATGTTCGAGATTCCCGTGGTACTATTAGTAGTCCAAATTATCCAAACAACTACGTAGACTCAGATTGCATATGGAAAATAGTTGTGCGCCCTGGAAGGACTATTCGTGTATCATTTAACTCGGTCTTCGAAATTTATAGCGCAGCAGGGCAGTGTATAACAGATCAATTGATTGTAAGGGATCATCTTGAAAATCTTAAAAAGTCCAATGTTTTTAACATGTATTTAGTTTATGAAAATGTTTGTTTAGCTTCGTAATGGAGCTAATGAAGAGTCGCCATTCCTTGGTCTTGGGCGATACTGCGGTAATACAGCACCTGCAGCTCTTGAAACATCAGGAAATCATCTCTTTGTACATTTTACTTCGTGGACACATGGAGGAAAGGTGAGTGGAATACATAAATTTCAAACTTTCAGACTTAATTATCTTGATCGCTTTCCCTTGACTTTAACTAATGAATTAATTCTTTTAGGGCTTTGCCATTACATACGAAGAAGTGTCATTGGGATGTGGTGGAAATATACAACTTTCTGATAACGCACCAAATACCACAATACAGTCTCCGAACTTCCCACAAATACCTCCTCCATACACAGAATGTGAATGGATTTTTGCAGCCCCGCAAGGAGAAGCAGTACAAATCACGTTTCAAAGATCTTTTGATTTTACGTACTCACCCGGGTATGCATTCTTCAAATTTTGAATTGAAGGAAATATTTGATTTTTTAACGAAAATGTTTTGTTTTTTATTACTATTTAATTGGTATTAGTTGTCAAAGTTCGGGAGTTGAAGTAAGAGACGGGGGCACAGAAATTGCTACTGCACTTGGTGTGTTTTGTAGAGACATGCCAGGAACCTTGAAATCCACAGGAAACATATTGTACGTGAGATATTATACCAATGTACCAGAACCAAGGAATGGATTCAAGGCTGATGTGGCAATAGGTTGTGTAGACTGAAAATGTTCAGAAATTAAATATATGTAGCATAAAATTAGTTGGTTTTTCATAGTTATTTTTGTTCTTTTTGTAGCTATTTGTGGAGGTGTGCACACTGTTGGAACGGTAATTTCCCATATACACCTATGCTGGTTTTTTGGTTGACCTTATTAACCGCGTTTTCGTATTTTACGTAATCGCTACCTTTTCCCTTTCCATTATTGGCCGATAAATTAAAACTAAGTAGCTAATTGTTCAAATGTATTAGGGTAATGATAAGGTCCCAGTTGCGTAATAAGTGTGGGTTCATAACAGTTTGGTCGTTTTACGATAGAGATTTGGTGGAACGGGTACGATAAGTTCGCCCGGATTTCCGGCCACATACGAGGTAAACATGGATTGTGTATGGACAATTAGAGCACCTCAGGGGAGCTACCTGATTTTGGAATTTCAGAATTTTAACTTGGGATCTGAAGATGTCAACTGTACAAGAGATAAAATAAGCATCAAAGAACAAAGTGTACTTGGTAAGATATTCGCTCCAACCCCCAAAATTATAATACTTATCTAGGTACATCATTTTAGTAGACAGTTGTTACCTGGCTCATTTACGATTTACAGAAGTTTTAGACACAAGAAATTGGACATTTTGCGGACAGTCTGCTAATATTATACCAAATAGAATACAAACTGGTTCAAACGAGGTTCAAATTCGGTTTACAAGTGATGGAAATAGGGAAAGGCAGCCAACTGGAATCGGATTTAAACTTAGATACAGGGCTCGTTCCCAACGTACGTTTAACAAATTTTTATTCTCTTGTGGTCAGTGTTTGAATATATATGTCTCATAATAATTTTATGGAATTTTGTAGACTGCGTAGAAAATCTGAGGACGCCTACAGGTTTCATTCAGTCTCCCGGTTTCCCACAGCCTTATCCTCATTATGTCTATTGTGTCTGGAGAATTTATGCACCAGCAGGCAGACGAATCAGAATTGAATTTACGGACTTTGATTTGGAGGAACAACTTACTTCAAGTTCTCGTGGGAGAAAATGCTATGCCGATGCACTCAGGGTAAGTAAAGATTAACTAAACATATACAAATTCAAAAACAAGTAATACTTTATGTATTAAATTATTGAACTCTTTTTGTGGTGAAAGATTTATCAAGGGGTCCTTCGTTCCGTAAGCTCACCCCTCTACAATCAAAGTTTATGTGGCTCCACGCTACCATCTCCTGTTGAAACAACGTCGAGTGAAGCAACAATATATTTTAGAACGGACGGTTCGATTGCCCACCGTGGTTTCAAACTACGGTATACAACAGATTTGCCTGTTCTTTGTGGTGGTACTTTAGAATTTGGTGGAGGCAACATTACATCTCCAAATACAACAACAAACACTCCAAATACAACCTCAAATATTTTATGCGATTGGAAAACCGGATCGGGTTTATCGGATAATGGAACTACCATTGTTACCGTGAATGCGTTACAAGTTCCTAGCTGGGGTGCAGTAGACCCATGGTGCGTCTATGGCTTTTTGAGGGTTACTCCAAGTAAAACCTGCATAACTAAAGAAGAAAAACAAATAAAATATTGAATTACCTTTGTTTTTGTGAATACTACTAATGCACAGTAACTCTTACTCTTTGTTTACAATTCAGTGAATTCAATTGGGCGATACAAATGGCGCAAACTTTGTGGATCCTTAACGAACACAAAATTGTATCTGCCGGGTAACTCACTGCACGTGGAGTATATGGTATGTGGTTTTCATTCATAGTCATGAACTTTATAATTGTGTATCTCATATATACTAGGTATATGAACTAAATTTCAGACTGGCGACTTGAATGCAACGTTTAGTTTGACATACCGCAACGTTCCGTGCGGAGGAAAATTGTTTGGTCCTGAGGAAAATATAACTAGTTTAAATTACCCGTCGCCGTATTCGATAAACACGGAATGTATTTGGATGGTAGAATTTTCAAGAGCTTCTCAAGTTAAAATCAAGTTTTTCGATTTGGACTTGGATGAGCACGAAGGGAGTGAAGGCTGCGATAGGGACTTTGTAATTGTTCGAAACGGAAAATATTCATCATCGCCAGTTTTAGGGAAATATTGTGGAACAAATGCTCCAAATGAAATTGTATCCATGTCGAGTGACCTTTGGATTGAATTTCATTCCGATGAAAGTGCAGATGGAAGTAGGCGAGGCTTTAAAATCGGATTAGAAGAGATCTCGCGTGGTTGTGGTGGAGTTATTCATAGAAAGTATGGCCAGTTTTCATCACCTGTATTACAACAACAAGACGCTAGTAGCGCTCGTTATCCTCCCAATATTGAGTGTGAGTGGTTAATTGAGTCCGTTCCTGGGTACACTGTAAACGTCGTCTTCTTTGACCGTTTCGATCTTGAAAATTCAACCAATTGTGAGAATGATTATGTTGAGGTAAATGTGTCGTTTTAACACAACAGAAGCATATTTAATATTGGTGGCTTTGAGTCCTACAACAACGTTGGATATTATTTCTACCAGGTATTTTCAAAGTCATCAGAATGGGTATCTCTTGGAAGATTCTGCGGTCGCCAATTACCAGCTTCAATCAACACAACTAGCACAAGTGTTAAAGTCATCTTTAAAACTAATGAAAATCTCAATGGGAATGGCTTCCGCCTCTACTGGTATTCCCCATGTGGAGGGGCCTTCCAAGAACCCACTGGAATCATCCGTTCTGCACATTATAGTATGGTTAACCACAGCTTGCATGTCAACCCCGGAAGCTTTTGGGGTTACATGGGATGGGAAAACGTTTACCGAGTAGCCAAATGCAACTACGTAGTTAAAGGAGATCCTGGGGATTACATAGTGTTACAATTTCTTGAACCATTCCAAATTGAGGGTGAGTAGGTGTTTACTGTTTGCTGCCATTGTTGTCAAATAAATTCCGAAAAGTACTTTTATAAAATCATTTCAGTTCCAACAATTTTCGGTGCAAGAGAAAGTGAATTGAATGTCCAGTGTCCCCAAGTAAACGTTACCACTTGGCAAGGCAATGTCACAAATATCCAAAAATGGAAAGGTCCAATGTGTGGTACACAAGTACCCACCCCGTTTATTGCCCGAGAATCCGCCGTAATATCCTATAATTACATAGGATCTTACGAGAATTTCGGCTTCAGAGTACAGTACAACAGATATGGTAAATTTTGAACACTTATTTACAAAAGTTGAGAGTGTGACAAAATTTCTTCAACGTCATAAAATAGTAATGTTCTTTATTCTAAAATGCTAATTTCTAAGAATGTGGTGGGGAGGTTACTGCTCCAAAAGTAATACGCTCCCCTGGGCACCCGTTCACTTCAGATTCAAATATGAATTGTACATGGATAGTCAGAGCCCCCCAAAATAAAGTTGTTCGCTTCAAGTAAGCATAACAATCATATTTGTCAAAGTTAAAATAGAATCAACGTTAAGAAAGTTAAAATGAATAATGTATTTGATTTTTAGATTTAAATTTCTCGAAATGGAGTTCCACCACAACTGCAATTGGGACTACGTTCGTCTTTACGATGGTTCCTTTGTAGATAATGCGAAACTAATTGGAACATATTGTGGAAATTTAACTGATGACTTACCAAATATACACTCAAAGTCGGGAAGCATGACTGTTGTCGCAATAACTGATCATATTATAGAAAAGAAGGGATTTGAAGCAGCGATAGATTTTACTATTGGTAAGCTTTTGTGCTATCATGTGTGTACGAGTGGACGACATGCATATACCTATTTACAATCGCACATTCTATTACTCATACTCGTAAATGCTTAAAATATGCTCATAATTCTAAAAGGGGAGGATCAAGGCTGTGGTGGAACCAAAAACTTAACCTTGGGTCCTGCAACAATAACCAGCGTTGATTCAGATAGAGATGGCAATTACGACAGCAATTTAGACTGCCAGTGGCTTCTTATAGGGCCTGAGTTCAAATCAATAGAAATTACATTTAGTACTTTTAATTTGGAATCAAATCAAGGAGTAGATAAATTTTCAGATAAGCCGTGTCTTTTCGACTACTTGGAGGTAATAATTTGAGAACCATAATTTCATGAGAATAAGATAAATTGAATTTTGTTTGTTCCATTCTCGTATAGATACGCGATGGACCCGGTCCATATGGACTGCCTCTGGCAAAACTGTGTGGAACCAGTCTTCCACCAGTAGTCATATCATCAATGAATTTAATTTGGATACGCTTTGTCACTGATGGATCGTTGAACTTTCCAGGATTTTCCTTTACTGCAAGAAGTCGAGATTGTAAGCTGCTTTCTGTTCAATTTCTGGTCAAGTTTAAGTAATTCAATTTAGTCGCCATTTGACGTCTTATTCCGTTTCCAATGTATCCAGCACCCTGTGGCCAACTAGTTTTTAACGCAACCACTTCAATTCAATACTTGGAATCACCTGGCTACCCTACTAACTATGATAATAACGTCCGATGTCGATGGAGAATCGATGGCGCATCGTATTTTGATGAAGTGGATATAACTTTTGTAGAAATAGACATTGAAGCATCTTCCGATTGTCAAAAGGATAGACTGGAAATACGGGATGTGGCTACTAATGTGAGAATAGATACCATTTATTTATTTATTTCAGGCTATGCATGTACGTCATAGTGTGAGAGTCACTAATTATTCACTTCTGAATCAGTATAAAACACCTGAAGGCATCACTGGTCCCGCTTTGTTCGTTGGAAATGGGCCCGTTGATTGGAGATTTCGTAATCTTAACTTGAACATGGTTTGGTTATCAAAAACTTAAACTGCACCGTACTAAATTTTTTTTAAAAATTTTCTTAGTTGAACATTTTTTTAATTCAAATTTTACTAGTCCTCAATTCTACAAGATATTAAATATTGTGGAAGTCAAACTCCTCCGGACTTTTTTACCATTGGAAGGTCAGCAGAATTGGTTTTCCATACAGACGGAAGTCAAACCCGTAAAGGTTTCAAACTAGGCTACAAAATTGCAGGTATCTTATGTTCATTGACGTTCATTATATACTTTTTGATTCCACCAAAACTACATTTGTAGGTAAATGAAGATTTATTTCTTCATCTTTTAAATTATTACAGGTTGCAATAGAACTTATGATAATACACAAGGAAGAATTTTTAGTCCCGAATGGCCTACTTATGCACCAATTTTTTCAAACTGTTTGTCGTCTATCCGTGCTCCAAATGGAAGTCATATTGCTTTATATTTCAATTCGTTTGAATTACCAACCGCCTCGGAGCAGGCGTCGTGCTCAGAATCAGCTCTTGAGGTCCAAACAATTACATAACAGGCATAAATGATGAGGAATACGAGCTTAATGTTTTTATTCATGATGACCGTAGGTTCGAGATAGTACCCCAACAGGCACTATTTTGGCAACATACTGTGGAGAGTCTATTCCAGATCCCGTATTCTCAAATTCAAGCGTGTTGTATATCAAATTCTTCACAAGAATACAACTAGCTAGGGGATATGATATTACGTATACAACTACAAATATGGGTACAGCAAAAAAAATCATTTTCGTTTGGATCAGGAGTGTCAATTTTTCGAATAACAGTAGTTGGAAACGGTCTGACTTATTATATTTTGTATCTAAAGGAAGAGGATGCGGGGGTGACATTTTCCATACTGGAGGAAGTTTCACTAGTCCTCTCTACCCAAGCAACTACTCTTTAAATATGGATTGCAGATGGAGAATAAGAGTTCCCGGGGGGCTTCGGGTTCAAATTCAGTTTACAAGTAACTATAGCCATGTTTATCTGTTTTAATGTTTGAACGTGACAATGGAACTTTGCTAATTAGCTTGCTTTACGAATTTTCTGTACCAGACTTTATGTTTGAGGGAGACTGCCAGACAAATTTCGTGGAGATCTCATCCATGGATTCGCACGATAGTACTGGAGCTGCCGTATTGTTCTCAAGATATTGCTCAGGGGTTAGGAAGAATTTCACCCTATCTTTTAAGTTTGTGTACCTGTAAGGTACTGTGATATTGCTATAATGTTGCATAATTGCTGTTTTTAGGACTTGCCATCTATTTATACTGGTACAACTGATATGGCCATGGTGCGGTTCAAAACCAGTGTAAACACGACCGGATCTGGATGGCGAGCTACCTTCAAGGGAATATTTCCAACAAATGTTCCTGTCAGTTCCCTATGAACCATGTATTTCAGTATGAAAAGTTAATAATACGCTTGTAAATACATATGAACTTTATATCATGCATTCACGTTCTTCTCTAATGTACTAACTGTTAATTGTTACTTCTAAAATAAAAATATTACATTTTATGTATTTAAAAATAGTTTTAAGCGTAAGTTTTTAAACTATATTATCTCATCATAGGTCAATTTGACTAAAGTAGTCCTCCAAAGAAACTATCTTTGCTCCCCCAAAGTAATCCAGTACGATTATGTGTTCCAAATTTAATTTGGCAAAGAACCAGCCATGGTCTACAGTTAACATCAAAATGTATCGCCAATATGTGCGTACATATTCTTCATATTTTAGTAAAGTGTGTCATTACAAAGTGAGTAATTAAAATGATACCTTTTGGCCAGTCTGCCATTTCTGGATGCTTGCTGTACATTGCATCCCTTGCAAATAAAATTTCATCTGAGGAGGTGACCTAAAATTAACAAATATTGCACGATTTGTAGGTTTTAAAATTGACTGAACACAAAGGTGAAATTTTCAATTACATATATGCCTTTCTGATAGACTTACTGGAATAATTTTTCCAGAGAGAATTACATGTGCACATCGAGGGTCCTCAGGATCATATTGTTGCTGCTTGCAATAATCACTTTGAGCCAGTGACATGGTCAACGATGATTTTGAATTACTCTGTTGGTAAAATTGATTAAAGCCCATTATCAAATAGCCATTTTGCACTTTTGCATGCTTCCATTTGAAATTGAATTAAATGAGTGTCACCTTAAGATCATTTACGGACATATCCAAAGGCGTCATGTACATGTATGGTATTCCAGTTGAGTTATCTGTTGGCCCGTCACTTACTGAAAATACATTGACAAACGGATAGCCTTTCACTGGTGACATGGTGGAAATTGTGGCCAACGAGGTCCAGTCTATGAAAGTTTTTAAATAGAAACTTGTAAAATTCATGAGAAGATATACAGTACGTATGTACTAATATGCCTATTCGTACTCTTACTGGAATTGTGAACAATATAACGAGCCATTTTGGCCACTTGGTCATGGGGAGGGGGGCTGTTGTTATCTATATCGTCGCTTAAGATTTCAATGTTGTTGCTCAAAACTCTAGCAGGTTTAGCAGGAAAGCTTGTTGAAACCGCTGTCATCCTCGCCGTAAAGCTGATCATCCTGCTCAGTGCCTGTGCGACTGTCTCGTGAGATCGGCAGCCCCCCTTCTTCAGAACTTGAACTAAATTCTTCCTCCTGAGGTTCACGAGGTTGTTGCCGTTGCTGGCTAGACACAATAATGTCTTGTACACCAGAGACTTCAACTTCTCCCCTTCTCTGTTGGCCATTCTGGTACCGGTTTCTTGGTGCGGTTATGGATGCTATTGACTGTGCCTGTGACCAAATCGACCCTTCACCTCCTTGTCGTCTGATTGTAGGAGCAATTTGTTGCTCTGTGGATTCGTCCCTCTCATCTCCATTCCTGCCGTTGTACTTTTGAAAGCCAACCCTTCCACGGTTTCTCACGCGAACCTGAATTGGTTGATTATCGCTTCCTTCCTTTGTCAACGACTCTGGAAGTCTAGTGCGAGATTCACGCGTAATTTCTCCATATCGCACATCATCGTTCCTGGTGATAGGAAGGACAACAATGTCTTGAGTACCATGAACTACAGATTGTGGACGATGCTGATGTGCCGAGCTGCCGCGTACCCTAAACCATTCTTCACGCGGTGGAATGTCTTCAAGTGAAGATGTGTCACCACCCTCTGTCATTCCATCATGGTACACAACTTTTCTGATTACATTCCCGTGCGCCAGCAGCCCTAATGACAAGATTAGGGGCACTATGAGAACAGCTTTACTAAGATGCATGATGATGACTGATGACTTTTATTTAACTGAACCCAATTAAAGGTAGTTGACCAAGAGACGTCTCAACTGGAGTCACTTTATTGAAACATCAGGTTACTCGTTTTATATAAAGTACTATTTGTATTGATCAAATTGGTTTTTTATCACTTCGATATACAGCCAATTCGCAACTACATATCTTCACTTCAAAATCATGGCCGTAATAATGAGTCACAAGACAAGATACTTCTCAATATGGATCAATGAGTGATCTACCAGGCAAAAGGGTTTGCTTTAACGTTGTGACAAATATGCAAAATGTTGGTCGATTTTGCAGATTTTAATATTTACTAACTTTTAACAATCAACCGTTTTGTTTACAACTTCTAAAAGTACACAGTACATCGTTTACTGGCACCAGTTTCTACGGATGAAAATTCAACCGAAAGTCGTTTTAGCAAAACTGGACCATATTTGTCACAGTCCATATTCAGTGCTACTATTACAAAAAGTGACGCTTTCTGCCCACCCACTGATTGAACAACATCACTTTGAAAGTTTAGAAAATGTATGTAGTCTGTGCACTGGATGAATAGACTAACAGAGCGTGTCAGCAAAGTTTGACTAAGACGAAACATTCTGTTTCACCAGGAGTCTGACTTACACTGCCGTTGACAGTGGTTATCATAGATGACCTTGTCACGGTGAATGAAAAATTAATTTTTTGAATTCAAATACATACGACAGCAACAGAGAAAATAGTACGTGCACATCGTCTCGTATTCACCATTTTAAAGATAAATGTGTTACGATAAGATCGATCGTGTCTACACAGCGCATCAAGCAAATAAAATATTGTGTGAGACCAACATGGCAAAGATCGGAAAGGGAAGTCCAAGATTTATGAGGCGTTTTATCTCACAAATAGGTATTATAGTTTGGCTGTTATAATATAACACAACTACGAAATGATAAAACTGTCGACTAAGACTAATGCGTAATAAATAGTTGACGATGATGCGCAGGATCGTCAAGCTTAACTCGTCATTTTTATGTAAAGATGACATTCAGACTAGATGTAAGATTGTTTAGAGTAGATATAGTACATTCCTCAGCATTTAACAAATATTATTATTTTCTTTATAATATGGGGTGAAGTTGAGAATCACATCTCGACATGCAAGTAATTTGCTTTTTAATATGTGACAATCTTTCAATGTTACGTTTGCGTTTGTGTAAAGATTCTCTTGTAGAAACATCTCTACTTTTAAAGCAGATTTTCTCATTTTTGGTGGGTAAAATAATTGTTCTACTCTAAGCTTTGAGCTA
The DNA here is from genome assembly GCA_027743805.1 of Lepidocyrtoides sp. E14. Taxonomy (NCBI): domain Eukaryota; kingdom Metazoa; phylum Arthropoda; class Collembola; order Entomobryomorpha; family Entomobryidae; genus Lepidocyrtoides; species Lepidocyrtoides sp. E14. The sequence continues at coordinate 555 of JAHZMZ010002334.1, read as the reverse complement.
TGTTCACTGTAATTTTATGCTTTCCACCACTCCAATTTATTAGGTTACTTGAAAAGTAGCCTTATAGGATTGCTATGTTAAGTCCGTATGGCCGTCCGGCCGTTTGCGTCATAATTCGTGAACTTAAATAACCAATCCACACCAAATTTGGCATGTGTATAGCAAAGGTCTATGGCAAGAACCCTATTGATTTTGGAGTCCGCTGGTGCCCGTTAAGGACCTGATTCAGGCTTCTAAATATGTAAATGTGCTATAACTCCGTAACAAAGATTATTAGCTTCACCAGATACTTCCAACGTAGTCCAACAGAATGAAACAAGTTTTAAAGTCCTCAGGTGCCCGACAGGTACCCGAAAAGTGTAAAATGGCAATAATTCCGTAACAATGGCAAGTAGCCTTACCAAATGTTTTGATATGTAGATACTTCTGACATAGTCCAACAGAATGGACCGAGTTTCAAAGTCCTCAGGTGCCCGACAGGTACCCGAAGAGTGTAAAATGGCTATAACTCCGTGACAAAGACACGTCGCTTTACCAAATTTGGTATGTAGATAC